>NW_010578239.1:81664-99981 GCF_000705375.1 Tinamus guttatus
GATCTCAAGAGGCTGCGTATTAAGGCAAAGGAGGACCAGGGACATAAAATAAATACATTTTAAATCCACAACTGACACAGGAGGAAGGCAACGCCAAGAAGTAATAAACTGCTTTCCTCTGAAAAGGCTAGTGCAAAGATGTGAAATTGCTGAGATGAGAGATCAGAAACCTAAAATGTAGATATGAGAGGCTGCATGAAAGTCTTTAATAAGGCCAGGACTTACACACTCACAGATTAGCAACAAGGCCAGCTCCAAAATTTGGCCTGCCCTGTAAGGTGAGAATGCAAGCTGGGCATGATCAGCATTACTCAATCCTGTGGGCAAACATTGCTGTGTGTTGGGCAAGGTACAAGTCACAACAGAGCCCTGCTAGAAGCACCGTTAGGAGGCCTCATGGTGGCTGATTCTTGTGGTTAGCTATTTATTAATAGTTAATAATATAAAACTAATGTATAATTAATAGTCCTTTGAAAGCTAGATGTTTCCTCCTGTTTTACTTCTTCCTCTGCTCTTTCTTTATGTGTCTTGAGTCATCTGCACCAGAAGAATTACTGTAGCACTGCTAGCATAGGTTAATTTGGACGTGTGATAAAGCATAAGAGTTTCTTTGAAAAATACAATATAACAATAAAACTGATGTCAGAAACACAAAAATATTTATGTGAAATTGCCAAGCTGGCAGCTTTCACAATGATTCCTTGTATAAAGCACAGGCATATCTATGCCTATGATATGGATATTAATAAGCTCCCATACATGTTTTCCTGTTCGTTTTGCAGTTCATTGCAGAACGGAATGTCATTTTTCTCCTAAGGTTTGGAGGTGCAAAGAGAAAACATTTTGGAATTACTCCATTTCATGCCACTCTGTTGCTATTGGCTCATCTTTCTCTCTCCCCACACTCCAACGGGTGTTCCCACTAAAAATAGGCAGGACCAATGCCCTTTCCACTGCTGCTTTCTGCGTTGCCGGTGCTTGACCAGAGCCAGCCACCCCGTTGGCTCTGAGGTGGGTATCTCATACCAAACAGCCCTCACACAAAGGTCTTTGAAGTCAGTAGAAAATATCACATCGATTTCTGTGGATTTGGGGATCAAAGGGCGTAATCAGGCAACCTGCTGAAAGCACATGTGCTGCAGCAACAGGCTTTACTCCACGCTATGGACTTTACTCAAGCAAAGCTGGTACTGAGGTGAGAAGACGACCTTGCACGAAGGGGGCCTTGAGAGGCACGTTAGGATGGCCCACAGCACAAAGCATATTCAGCGTGGCTGGTGACGTCTGCCTGTAACAAGTGACTCACTGCACTATTTTTTGATTCAGCAACAGGAGAAAGAAATGTGATATGAGCCTCCACACCTCCAAGGAGAACTATTAAAAGAGCAGAAGACATTCTGGAGATGCTCAACATACCACTGTCTCCATCGTGCTCTTAGCATGGGTGGTTGCTTGCAAAGGATGGTGGGCTGCATAATTTTCTGCCTTATACTGCCATTTTGGTGCCTAATGTAGCTCTAAAGAATCATCACATGGAAATGACTCAGTTTTAAAGTTTTCAACAAAGGTTTTTTGACACTTGCATCTGTCAGCCCTCTTTCCTCACATACTGAGCTTTAATGCAGATGGCATCAAATATAAGAGGTTTCCTAGCTGGCTCTTCCAGTATAAAGCTGAGAAGCTGATCAATCCCATCTGAAGTGGCAGGGGTGGGGGAAGGTGCCTGTATTTAACCTGTATTTAACCAGGCAGGAGGCCTGGGTGGGGGCAAGGTGGGCTGGTGCCTGTCTCTGCTTGTGGAGAGGTTGAGTGCCAAGGGATGATGTTTCTTTCTTCATGTTGCCATCCTTGGCACAAAGCTGTGTCCTCATTTTCATCTAATGCATTTTCTCAACAGAGGGAGTGACCAGTGCTGAACACAACTGTCTATCGGAAGACGTGTACATGGCAGTTGCTGGTTTATGTTCCTGTGCCTTTGCTTGGTTTTTGTACATTTGTTACTTTCAGTGGCTATCTGTTTATTATTTTGCCTTTGTAAGCATTATTCTGCTGGGAAGAGGCACAGTGTATAAATAGCACTGTTGTTGTGTTGTTACTAGTCATTTTGCTCAGTTATTCTTAAACAGAGTAAAGGATGCACAAAGATTGCATCCTAAGGCAATGAGGGTAATAAGACCCTGCCCTCAGCAAGTATCAAATCAGGCCCCCCATGTCAAACCCTGGGCCTGTAAATCCAGTTGAGTTTTGCCAGGGAGTTGATTAGTACCAGGATTTTCCTTTTAGGGTTTGGTACTCTGAGGTCAAGTTGCTGAGCAGCTGACTCAGGTAGCACCTGATGCAGCTTTTGCTGCAAGAATGAAGCTGTTCCCACCTTTGGGTTAAATGTCTACCCCTCCTCTCTGTTAGTTCCTGGGTGCCCCTGAGTCAGGGGCTCTGCCTTTCCCCCAAGGATACCTCTAAGCACCCTCTGTTTGCCACTGGGTGCTTGCACCTAGGAGGGTGTAGGCTATGCCACAAAGCTGCTGCTTTTGCCCTTCACTTCTACCAGCTCTGACCTTCTCTTCTACCTTGTGAGTAAAATCTTCTCTTAGTCTCTTTTCTATGCCCTGACAATATGCAGTGGGTATGGGGTTTGCCTCTATGCTGTGATATTGGAGAGACTGGAGTGGTTATGTCTGGGTTTGAGGTGACTTAGCCCTGTTTGTCAAGCTCCTGTTAGCCGTGGGTGAGCATGTTTGAGTAGCAGGGACATCCTCCCCCTGGCTCAGCTGGATTTTTTAAGTGCTGCTTTAAAACTGGCAAGCTAATTAATATGCCTCTGATGGAGGAGGTGGGGGGAAGCAGAGGATTGGCAAGATGAGTAGGAAGAAGATTGGTTCATTCTTCTAGCAAAGTGTATAATTTTGTTGGAGCTGGTAGTGCCATGAGACCAACTCTGTTCTATGAAAGAGTAGCAAGTTTTGACTTGAGTGCTCTGGTTGTCCAAAGGAGTAGTTTTAACTTTAGAAACATCTCCATAGGAAATAGCCACTGTACTCTTAAAAACACTCTTTTATCAGGTATTGTCTGGACATCCACATATGAAATCTTCACATTTAAAAATTCTGCTTTATTAAATTGTTCTTTGCTATAAAAATTTTTGATGGAGAAGATAACTTAGTCCGTAGGACTCTTTTGTCGGTGCAAAGCTGTAGCTGTTATTTCTTTATCTTTTTTTTTGGTTTTCTTTTCTTGTCTCCCCCCCCGACTCTTTCATTGACCTTTCATTTTCATAGAGCCTGTGTTCTTGAGAAGTTTGCTTAAGAAACAAGTGAAACAAAAAAGAAAAGCCTCTTCCACAGCATGTCAAAATCAGAACTCTTAAAGAACAATTTTACTTTTCAAGATGTTGCAACAGCATCATGAGCATTACTTTGTCGAGTCTACTTTGCACATTTTATGTACATCTCACTGAAGAGAAACTGCTATCTTTGTTACGTGGAAATCAAGCTTTGATATGTAGGTTTCTTTGAAAGCTTCATCTTAAGTAGAAACTTAACACCTGTTCCTATGTTCTTTGCTTTGCTTCTCTGTTTTGAAAGTTACACAGGAAACAAAACCAAATCCATCCTCCCAGTCTGCATTTTTCTCTTCTTCCTCAATTGGGAATAGATTATTAAACCAGACAGTAAAATCCACACTATGTCCTCTTCCTGCAGGACATAGCACTGAAGTGTCATGTTTCTGCCAGCCTGTGGACGCTCAGAAACATGCTCTGTCTTCAGAGTGGTGGCTGCTTCTTGAGGAGGACCTGATCCTGTGTGTGGTGTGGTGATGGTGATGTGACACACTGGGCTCCAAATATGTCTCATTGGCGTGGTTGTGTCCTACCATTTTAAAGGTAGTTTCAGTGATGTCTTGTAATACCAAATAACCCCTTGAAGAAACAGGGTATAGATATGAGGCTCTGTCTGCTCATGCCCCTCATTTGGGCTTGGCCTTAGGCAGGTCCATATGTGGGACCACAGTGGAACTATAAACCTTCTTGGGTCTCTGAATGTTTCCGTCTATATGGACTGCAGGAGATCCTTTGCTGCCTCCTTCTGATGATTTCTGCTGCAAAAGGTCTTTGTATAACAACTAGTAGTGTTAGTATGTGGACAAATCCTCTGTCAGAGATGGCTAATACATGTCCTGCCTATTTCTGCCTCTTCTGCACAATCCAAGAGTCCTTTAGGAGATAATAGGGGTGAACTTCTTGAACCTCCCAATAGCCTCTGCCTATTGGGCAGGGGTGACAATCCTGCTCTGGACTGTTGCCACCAAAATGCCCTTTGTATCTTTCCTTCATTTAAAATGTCATACTTACCCTACAAAGGTCTTGTGTGACACACATTTGCAGTCAGACAGTTATTACAGCCTTGTTAAATATTTCCACAAGTAGGAAAAAATACAATTTCTTACTATAGTAATAATCTTATGCTGACTTATTGTGAAGGGAGCTAGTGTGTCCACAGAAAAATCTACCATCTTGCATTTACCAAATATTACAAAATTTGTTATAAAATTTACACCACTGCAACACTTTGTTTTCTCATTCCATATTATTTAGCAATCACTGGTTTTCACGTTGACTCACAAACTATTCCAAAGCATGTAGAATTTAATTGATTTTTTTTTTTACTGACTTTAAAAGACTGGATGCAGTTCAGAGAATGTAATACTAAATAAAATGGAATGCAAGAACTCTTATCTCAACTTCTGAAGATGCAACAAGCACTGATCAGTATTAGTTGAAAGGTTTGAGTTGATCCTTAATGAGATTCAAGGAGAAAGATCTTAATTTTTGAAGCTTAAGGATTGACTATAGCTCATTCAGTGCACAACTGCGATATTATGCATTATTCTGACATAAAGAAGTGTTTATTTAGAGGTATTCTTCCTTAGATAAGGCTTCAATGCCTTAAATAACTTTTAGGAATACTTTATGCTGTTATTCAGCCTCAGTGAAATAACTTTCAGCATTTGCAAATTAGTATGCAAACACAGACTATCCTCTAGGAGATAAAAACAAAAAATAAAAAAACACAGTTCACCTGCAAGACTCAGTGGGAAGGCTCTCTCCACAGAGCTTTGAATTGCTGGATGAATAACTTCACATCTTAGTATTTTGGAGGCTTTTTTGCTCATGCAAAATCTTAATTCACTTTGATTGCAGTTTTAATAGCTTGGTTGGTTTCAGATAGTTCTGTCCAGTCTTTATACCACACAACTAAAAAAGTCTCCATTAGAAAGATGCTGCAGTAGAATATTTCTAGGACAATAAACCAAGAGAAATTTTATAAAAAAGAAAACTGCAGCAGAATGAAAAGTGTTAACCTATTTTCTTTTGACTCCTCAGCACCTGTTTTAGTAACATACTGTGCATGGATACATACGTACATATTGAACACACCATAAGGAAATGTGTCCTTCATAAAAGGAATTAAGCACTTGTCTTAGGTGGACTACTTTGAGCGCACTGACCTAGATACTTTAGTTTGTTGAAGTAAAATATTGTTACTTGTTTTGCTGCAAAATTAAGTTAAAGAGAAATCGCACTCTACAGCTCTACATAAACTGAGAAGTAAGCCTCAGACAAAATGTATGGTACAGAATAATTAAATCTACCCATTAGGGTAGATGACTGGTTATTGTTCTTGTTTGAATATTGAAAATGCAGTAGAAAGTTAAATATAGCCACAGTTATTTATATTAATATACATTAAAAGGTGTAATACCAATATATTAAAATATTCAGAAAATGAACTGTATCAGTCCATGGTTACGGGGAGAACCTCAGAGTGATTAGAGAACACTAAGTGTTTCTTAAACTTCTATTAGCAACACATAAATATTTGACAGTATAAGTGCATGGAAAGGAGCACTGCACAGAGCTTAAACTGGCTGAACCTGCTAAGGATGTTGAGTTCTAACACAATCACGCATAGAACATTCAAGCCCCTAAAGAGCACGGATACCTGTGACAGTCAAGGTAGTGTTCAGAAGGATGCTGTCAGTTGATGATCTGTGCTTCACAACACATTTCCACTGTCCTGCAAAGATGGCTGCACTCTTAATTTGCTGGTTTTAGATGTGCCATCGTTGTATTTGACAGGCTCCTACACAGATACCTTCTCCTCTCGCAGTAGTAACCTGACTGTCCTTGAAATATTAATCCACTTGATGCCAACTGAACATGGATAGTAATTTTTTGACTGCACCTCAAGGTCGTCTTGTGTCTTCCTATCGGAACTTTATTTGGATACAGGCAGACGGATGGCTGAGCTGAACAGAAATAAGCATCAGTGAGATTGTTCATGGATATTTCCTGCTAGTCATATGCACACATATTGGCTGAATATTGGATAAGTAAAATAGTGACATGTATGTAAGAGCTGTTAAATTATGAAGAATTTAACTGCTTACACTATTTATACGTTGTTTCTGTGTTCTTACCTATGAGAATATATTAAATTTAACATAATACTTGGGTTTATTAAGACATTCATAGCACTGCCTTTCCTCCTCTCTCTCTTTAAAAAATAACTCATAGAAAGTATATTTAGACTGAAAGCTGTAAAACTAAACTAAATAACGTAACACCGAATATAGACAAGTAAACTAAAGGGAAACATCTTCCTTAAACTTAAGACATGTTTTGACCAAAACACTTAAATTCTTCATTTTTTAATTTTCTTTTTTCCCCTGCCTCTACTTTGGCTATCCATTGGTGGTTATTCTTCCCCTGCAGCTTAGACTAGAGTCTAAGGCAAAAAACTCACCACGAATCCAAAATTTTCTGCAAGACACATCTGGGGTGTTTTGCCCCCCCCCTCCCCCCCTCTTTTTTTTTTTTTTAACCTTGAGAATTTGAAAGGGGGGAAAAATGCTATTATCAAATGACTTACCAGCTGTCTCCAAGGAAGTTGTCCCTTGAGCATCATTAGGAGTGACACTTACTGGGCATCTGTACGGTCCTGTTTCCTCCAGCTGTATTTGTGTCAAAAATAGGGCAGCAGTGTCTTTTATTTCACCCTAATGTGTAGTATCCAACTCTAAAAGGATGGTGGCTTCTAGATATAAATGTAAACAGTATTTTTTTTCTGTGGTCTGTATTTTGAGTTTTTAAATACCAAGTGATTTTCATTGTTGCTATCCAGCTGTGGTGTGTACTTGGAGATTAAGCATGGAGATTAAGTATGGAGATATTGTTATACAGGAATAACATCATTGGCTTATTGCTCGCTTGCCCTCTTAGGGTCTCTTCAAAATGCAAAAGGTTATTTTATGAATTAAAAAAAAAAAAAAAAAAGCTTGAAACATCATGGCTTTTATGTTGGCTCTTAAGCGATAATTCAATTTTCAACATCATATTTCATTTTACCACGACTGTTCATCTTCCTCCATTTGATTTGTAAGCTTCTGAAATGGCTTTTGGAAGTGCTCTGTAAACCTTGTCTTAGACTCCCTCTAGTGAAGAGATGTTACACAAGAGGCCATGGGACATCCTTCAGTATTGCCAATGCAATTACTGCCCTGAAGAAGTGATACAACATGCAAGATCTGCACAACCTGTAGTATAGAAGTTGGCTCAGGCATATAAACCAGTTACAGAAATAGCTAGTGTATTTCTGTATCTGTGGAGGTTTCTATACGTACTCTTTATTCTTTCATGGCTGAATAACTCATCCTTACCTGCTAGTGCTGGGTCTGAATTCTTAGTGTGTTACTTTTAAATTGTGTGTGTGATGGAGGGCTGGCTTGCTCCACCATCCTTCTTTTTAGTGTCAGACATAGTAATAGGACTTTTATGCTCCCTAAGACAGTATTAACAGCAATAATAAGCTAGTGGAGGATATGAAATTATATAGTATAGGGAAAAGTGTGCATTGTACACCCACACCATCCAGAACAAAGAAATCCTGACTCTATGAGCAGTCTCCTGGAAGATACTTGTGAGAAACTGTCAATAAAATGCACACTTGCGATAATACAAATTGTTTAGAGTGATCAGGTGGCAGTCACTCAGCATTTCCTCAGGCTGAAAAATCTCCTGGAGTGATGGAAAAGGCACAATGGGTGGACAGCTCAGTTCTGTAGTACTGCTCTACTCCTGCATTTGTTGCTCAAGAATACGCCAGGTTTATCAATTTGGGGATCTCTGGAGGGGAAAAAAAATACCTGCTCTTGCTTATATATACACATGAGGGTATCCAGACTGCTGCTCAGCACAATACTGAATACTATCACGATAAAAAGGTAGTCCTGACAAGTATAGCTTTTAAAGCATTAAAAAAATGCAACTATTTATAACATATTACATACAAAATAAAAATGCTTATACTTTTAGAAATGCAAACAAAAGAAGTTAATAAATTTTACTGTGTTTTCAGAGCTGACTCATGTCTGCCTACCTCTTAATTTCAGTAGGTGGTAGATATTTGAAGATGCATAACAAGAAAGTACTATTCAGGCCAACCTAAATGATAGATCCTAGCATCTACCATCTATCTTTCCTTAAACCCCAAAAGGACACTCTATAGCCTAGAACTGAATTTAACAAAATGTCATCACCATATGTCACATCTTTTTTTACTCAAGGTGTTTTTGCAAAATGCACAAGTTTAATATGGGTGGGTGTAGCATTATACCCCACGGATCTCCTCAAGAGACACATAGCCACAGGCATTCTAGTACCCTGAAATAGCTGGCACCTATCTTCTGGCTTCAAAAGCAGAATCTGTAGGCAAATACAAAGCAACATGTAGCAAAATCTTTTACTAAATATGTGGGTGCTTTACATTTCTCTCCTTTACCTTCACTGGTATTTTTGTTTCAAGTTTGAACAACAGATTTATGTGGTGGTATTGTCAAGAGTTTGTAATGTTGCAGTGGTAGCTTCATTGTTTGTTTTTCTAATTTGATTGAATTTAGAAAATTGAGCATTGGGGGTGTGTATATATATGTGTATATATACACACATGTTTATATATGTGTGTGTGTCTATATATATTTAAAGGACACTTATGCATTTATAAATCAACTGCAGTGAGGCAGCTGGCTAAAGGAAGAACAACAGATGCTTACGTGTTTTTACAAACTTGTTTTTCCCCCCTATTTTTTTCTAGTCATAATGGCCTTAAATGAAAAGCAGAGTAAACCCAGAAGCAGGAGTGTCATTTTAGGCCCTTATTTATCTCTGAAAATGTAAGGTAATCTCTGAAAAAGGTAATAGCTTTCTACTTCCTCATTTGGCTATAAGCTTAGTTTAATAATTTGAAAACTTTAAAAATATCCTGAGAAGTTGGTGCGATGATGGAAACAGGCTTTTAAGTGAACAATATTTTGCAGTCTGCTTTATGGAAGAGAGTACCCAATTAAAAGAAATAATCATCACTGAAAACAACAAATGGATTAACGGGCAACAATTCAAGCTAAGTATTTCATGCATAAGCGTGACTTAGCACACTGCATAACTGCTAAAGCAGGTGTTTCTGACGGTGACAGAAATACGCTTCAAATGTAATTCACAAAAATACATTGTCTTTACTATACTCAGATGTCTGTTTGCAAGGCCCTGAGGAATGGTGTCCTTCTACCATGGAACAGGAGGAGATGGACAGTTGCATAGGCTGGACTTACAGAGCTTATCTTCTGAATACATGACTCAGCCCCTGCTGCCTATGCAAGTATGTAAAGTAGGGAACTATTCATATGAAAGTCTGCAGACAAGCATGAAGCTGTTAACTGGCAATTGCATCTCATATGTTTAGTCATCAAACTCTTTCAATCCATTCAGTAGCAGTTAACTGTCATTGATAACTTAAGTTTGCTCTACATTATATGTAGAACTTTACAATTTGACTGAGTATCTGATAATTGTTGTAGATCTTACCACACAATTTGGAGGTTAATTTTACAAACTAGTAGTATGTATTGTTAAAGTACAAGCTTACTAGTTAAATTAACACTAACAAGAATATTTAGATTCCAGATAGGTGAAAGAAAAATGAGCACTGTTTTATGCTACTGATTAAACCTTTAACTAATAACTTTTGCTAATACTAACTCACAACGAAATGACAAGACAAATTCCTGGCTTCTCCTGAGCAGCTGCCACAGGTTCACCTCTGATGCTTAAGCTGAGTTCAGCACCTAAGACAAAAGAATTTTTTTAGAAAACTGTGGAAGTTTTTCAGGGGGTGAGCTACAGATAAATGGGTTTAAAAAGCATGTAATGACTATTTTGTACAGCAGAAAGGGAGAAAGATTCTTACAATTAAAATGTAACAGATGTTGCACTAAGAATTTGAGCTGGGCAAGCACTTGAGAGCAGATACTGCATTCCACATAATGATATTCATTACAAAATAGTTGTAATATGTAAAGTTATTTGTATTATAGAAATGCCTTCAGACAAAAGCTTTCAGTTCTTTTATTCTCTACAAATATTTGTATCATTTTTCCTGTGTAAACACTTATGTGAGGGACAGGAGACTTCCCCTCAATTTTTCTGTGATGTTGAGTAATTCTCCTGCTGCTTCCCACCTCACTGTGTTCTTAATTATCAGCTTATAACGCCACTGCCAGGATAATGAACTGAGAAACTCAGTTACAAGTGAGAATAATACCCCTTTTAAGTCCATTGGATGTGGCTGTAACTGTATCTGGGCCTCTCAGCAAATGGATACAATTACAGAAAGGTAATTTAGCCTCCAGATAAAGATACTATCAAACTGATCTTAGAACAACAAGAAATGACAAATGGTGGATATATTAATTTGAGAAACCAATTTAGTGTTAACCACTGGGTTAAGACAAAGAAAAAGCAATGGTAGAAAAGTTTAATTGTGGCTTGAGCAGTATAAATACTGCCTAAAAGGAAATGGAGCATGACAATTAACAAGATAAGGAAACGGAATCTATTCTGGCAGTGAATTCTGTTCTGTTGTGCAGAGAACAAGAATATGCTCCGTCCTAACGAAAGAAACAGTAAACATGGAATGAGGATGCCTAGCTGATATTGGTCAAAACTCTCCAGAGTTGAGCAACTTCTTAAATGTCAATACAAAATATTAGTAGCTGCCTCCTACATTTTTTCAATTTGCCTAATGTATGCAAGCCGTATTCTGAAAAGAGCATCTTTCCATAACAGAGGCTTACCTTCATTTCCTTGCCCAAAACCCAACTGATCTGCTTTGACACTGTCAGTAGTTAGCCATGGAATAAGAAGGAAATGCAAAGAATACTTGCCAAGGGGTGCGTGTGTATTAGTTCAGGGCCAGCATTACACAATCAGAACAACCCGTGTTTAAAAATAAACGAATGAGACCTAAACTTTGGGCTTTAGGATACTTTCCATCTGAAATAAATGACAATCGTACAGGTTTTCTACACTAAGAGTAAAACCCACAGAAAAAAAATCAACTCTTGTATGTGGTAGGTGTTTGTTTTCTGTCTTTTTTTGGTAAAATCTTGGTTTATGGTATTAGGGCGTTATTCTGGTTCAATACTAAAATAATATGATCAAGTAGCACCTCTGTTATAGGACACTTCATAAAACTGTATCAACTGCTAAAAGACTAGTAAGTATTAATAGCAAGAACTCTTAATAGTCAAAGAATCATATCTGAAAAGAGCTTTTTAAAACACATGGTGCATTTTGAAAAACCAGGTATTACCACAGGAGAGAGGGTAAGTTGCACAGAAAAGGACAGTGAGTCCTGTTCTGTTTTGCACAATACTTCCATCAACATAAACTTGCTTAACATGCAAAATTTTGAGATCAGCTGGCATCTGATGAAAGAAATAGAGATGAAAGTATTGTCTGGAGCCAGCTGAGTATTCAACTGCCACACAGAATTAATCTTAACAAGGAGGATGGTTCAGATCAATATACCAGAAGTACAACTTTCCTGTTGCAGGCTTACAGTGAAATTCTTAGGCTTCTAAAAACATGAAAAACATTAACTGTTTCACATAATTGTGGGGGTTAGATTTTTAGAAAGTGCAAATTTTCTATGATTAAGCATGCAAAGTTTTGTTTCTATTTGGCCTTAGAGAAGAAAGGGGATGGTAGCGCTGGAAATAGATAACTCTAGTTTACCATGGTTGTCGACAGTTCTCCACTTTGCTGCTCAGCATTTCTGGAAAGAATTTCTGCATAAAGTAAGACCTAATTTGATATTCAGGCCAGCTGCTTCTGAGAAAATAACAACATGCTGAATGGCAACTCTGCCAGGTTTTTGCTGAATCCAGCTGACCAGTTGCTTGGCTGTAAAAACCTTTAGTATTGGTAACTTCTTTCATCTTCTTGCATACAGCCTATGGCCTCACTGCATTTTTCAGTGTTGCATTTGAGAGAAAAATAATTTAAATTAGTGATTCAAACCTGATCAGTATTTAATCTATAACATTCCAAAAGAATTTACAGTTGGGGGAAGAAAGTGGAGAGTTCATGGTTTCACTTATTTTCCTTCTTTTTTTTTTTTTCCCCCTTTACCCTCCCCCGCAAATAATGACTATATAAAGTCGAGGCACAAGTGGTTAAGGGTGAACTTGAACATGATCAGTTCTAGCAGCTGGTTCTTGAACATGTCCCGGTGGTAAAGGCTGTTCACCTCCTGCAGGATGGCTTGGTGCATCCCCAGCTTTGTGTTCCCCAGCTGTAAAACAAGAATAAAACCTCTGTAACTTTATTAAATTAATCTCAAATATGTAAAGTTTCTAAAGGAAAGTTTCTAGTGTAGGGACAATCAGACAAGAATTTCTACTGTTGGCTTGTAAGTAGAATCAAAATTTGTCTTAAGTGGTATGCAATAAAATCAGAGCAAGACCACCCTAAACACTGTGTTATTTTAATAAGCAGAATGTCTTCTTGGATTGTTAATTGTTTCTTTTCTGTGTGAAATATTCTGTTCTCCCTGTTACTGACATAACACAATAGTTATTTGGAGATTATTTTGTTTTTTCTTATATATATATAAATAAATATATATAAAACTTATTTGTGAAACCTTTAATCCAAATAAGGGAAACCTGGAAAAAAAATAACTTGTTCCTCTATTTTATTCTTCATTGGACTCTCAGAAATGAGTATCATAAAATGAGATTAGCCACAGGAAGATCTGAAGTAAATTAAAGACAAAATGAAGTTGTTGTTCAAATTGCATTTTTTATGTTGTTTAGAAAACTGAATGGCTTGCAGGTGGAATTTCAGGGTGTTTAAAGCGGGCTGTAATCACTGACTCTAGCGGTTAAGTTTGAACTCTCTGCTGCTCCTGCAGGAGCATTTAAGAACATTAGTATTCAAAAAGCTGCCAGGATACATCCCAAGGCCTTTTGAGATGGATGTCAAAAACTTCTTGTGCTGTAGCACTGATAAGGTAATTTTAGCCAACAAAGCCATATTTACAAGAGAAAAAAGAAGCTAAGTTAAGATGTATGGGAATAGCAAAGCCCACAGAAAATAAGGACAATGCATGAAGGATAAAAGGATGCTGGCTACCTGTCTGTCTGCCTCGCTCTCAATAAATAAATAAATAAACGAATAAATGCAACAATTTATTATGTCTATCCATATCTTCTGAGGGAGCTGAAGTAACTGGTCTTTTCGACTGCCTAAAGCTAACTTGTGACAAGTCTTGCCCGGTTACTGATAAGCTGGCTACAGAGGACAGAGCTGTTGAAAGCATTTAAATGTGTATATTCTGCAGTCTTAGACTGGGACCACAATTTGGGATTACAATCTGCAGCACGAGAATGGACTGTTGGTTCTGTCTCCATTATCTTAACTACTGATAGCCATGAAGTGATAGAGGAATCAAGCTCAGCTATTGTGTAAATACGCAGGATCAAGAGTGAGGCCCTCCAGCAAGAAGGGAAGGACATTACTATGACTTCACATTCTTGGTACTACTACAAGGCAAACTACTTCTAATCCACTTGCATTTGTGGTGGTAATCTAGGTACAGAACATCAGAGAGGCCTGGTCATTCTTACGTCCTAGTTATTCCCCAGATGCTCAGAAATCCTATATATCCTAGATCTCACCATGTTTAGACTGCCAGGCATAACACTTCCTCCAATGAACTGCAGTTGTCTTCTCTGCTCATCTAATGCCTCAAATTAGGCAAATGCAAACTTTTTTCCTATGGATTTCAAACTAGTGAGATTTCAGAAATCCTTTAGAAAAATTCTGTTCTATCCTATCAAAGGAAGCCTATTGAGCCTTTCAGATATTTTTTTCACGACTTCTACATTGGAGAACTTATTTTAAAGTTTGTATCTACACAGAAAAATACATACGGGGTTGGAATTTCAGTTCTCCAGCTGGTCCTGCAGGAGGATTTCCTTGCTGCAGCTTCTTTTGTTCCATCTGTTTTACAACCTGATTAAAAAAAAATAATAAAAGACCACACTTGAAAAACTTTACTATATCAACTTCAGGTGTGACCTAACTGCTTACACTTAAAAGAAATATAAACACTTGTTAGGCAAAGTTTTTGTTGATGGTCCTGCTGAGAAATATGACTTTCAAATTCCTTTAGCTCCTCCTCAGTGAAGAGCTGCTGTTGATCCAGTGTCTGAAAGAAAATATACAACGTGAATACTTATGCAGGATTGATAATCTATTTTGATTATATTCTCAGTAGAACAGCACTTAGCTGGATTTTATGCTGACACTAGTTGTCTTAAAACCCACAGACCAAAACATCAATTTTGATGAAATTAACCAGATGTGGCACTGTAAAAGTTAAGTCCATCTCGTTTTCAGCAACGAGCAACTGCCTTAAGTTTCTACTATGGATTTGGCGGGGGAGAAGATTCTTCTTGTTACCAAATCAGCTGTTATCTTCCATTTAAAGCAATTCATAACCAAAATGTCCACTTGTTTGAAAGCTATATGCAAATAAGCTCTCCTGTTGCAGACAGTGGCGCAACACTCCTTCTCTTTGTGTGTGAACCACAAAGATTACATCTGATTTAGTCACACGCATACCAAAAGAGAATTCAAAAAGCACGCCAAAGGTCAGAGGCATGCCACTTAGTTTCCTGGTTATACAGTGCTGGTATAGTATAGTATGTGGCACTTGGAACGCACTCTCCTTACCTCCCAGCTATCTGGCTCCAAAAATTCTTTTTTCTCTGTGGCTCTCAGAAACTCTTCTAAAGTTACTAGCCGGTCCTTGTTGACATCCACCTAATCAAAGCAAGAAATTAAACTAAGATACAGGATTTTTTTTTGGTTGAGATGTTATTTAACTTCACTATACAAATGTCTTCAAATGTAGCCATTTCATTTTTAAACAGTCCAATTTTCATAGAATGCCTGCAATATCTTTAATTCTAAAAATTATATACAATGTAACAAAAAATGGAAATAAAAATGGAATCTTCATATTTGACTTAAACTGATGTGCACATCAGTGCTTCCCTTCATTGGAAGAACTACGTGTGACTACAGTCCCAACACTAATAGAAGTATACCTTCCCCCATGCCCCCCCCCCCGCCAACAAAAACAACCATTTTCTGGCAACCATTTTGTAACTGTGAGTGAAGGTAAGCTCTACTGTTGCATAGAGAGGATTTAAAACAGGAAAAGGGTCAGAACCCCATACATGGAAGGGAGGAAATCAGAAGGGAGGAAATCATTTGAGGAAATCAAATGATGTTCAAAACATCATCTTCCTTTTCATCTATCCCTAAGCTGCAAACCTATGAAAACTAAATGCATTCACTGTCACAGGTAAAAGCCTTGAGCTCTCAGACCCTTCTCTGAAAGGGCAAAAGATAGTTACATCAAGGAAAGCATTATCTGCTATGATTCCACACCTCATTTTATCCATTTTACTAGCACAAAGCATCATTTAAGCTTTTTCCTGTTTTATACCAAATTCACAGGAAATGTCTATTAAATCTGAGCGTATTGGCAAAAAGGGAGGCTACAGCACAATTTCTCCTCTGGCAATTAATAAGTAGAATCTAGCACACAGGTGTTTCCATCAGAGTATAGAGATAGGACTTGAGGACTAACTTTATGTGAATCCTAGCACAAGCAAGATTCAGTATGATGGGTCAAGTCCTTCTGCTTGAACAATCCTTCTCATTGGAAGGATTGTACTTTATTAACAGAGCAGGAGTAAGGCAGCTGCATTAAATGTTAGTCTATACCTCATTCATTACATGTTCCCTCATTCTTAGCCTTTCCTCTTCCATTTCAACCATGTCATCTTCTTCATTTTTTGGGTCATAGACTTTTTCCAGCTGAAATTGAAAATTACAAATGTTAGTCTGAAAAAAAGGGATCACCCAATCAAATGAAGGAGCCTATTTGGAATAGTAACAGGAGATATTGTTGACCATACTACTTTTATTCATATATGTGTGTGTATATATGTGTATGTGTCATATTTTCTTTTTTTAGTACTAAAGTTAAACGAGTGACACTTTTATTGTTGTGGATGAAGTTTTAGTCTGTTCATGTGGACTTTTGTAATTCAAAGTTGTGGACATTACAATAAAATTCATATTGATACGCAGTCTCACCCTCAAAGCAGAAAATTTCCGTATGATACCTGGAACAGGGTAAAGAAACCGAAAGCTTCAACTACTTTTTTTTCCTGCTAATACAGTTTTCTATTTTTATAGAAGTGTTAAAGACATATAAAACTTAGCAGACGGCAGGTTGGGAGAGACAGCAGACATCCATATAATCATTTACTGGAAGAGTTTAGGTTTCTAATTTATTTATTTACCTCTTTAGTAAATAGGGCTTCTAATTCTTGCTCATCCAGGAAACCGTCATTATTCACATCTACAAAAAGAAGCATTGAAAATACAAACCAAATAAATACAGAAGGCAATATATCTAATAGTTATCAATGAGTTGAGTTAAATGCCATCATATAGTCTGGCATGGATTAAATACCTTATTTAATGAGATGCTGGTTACATTGCTTACATAGGTCAGTTTTTCTGCTTAAACAGGCATTGACTACCTGGTCCTTAACTGCTGGTTGTGTAAGTCTGGAACAACCTCTCTAGTAGTTCTTGGATAAGTAAATCGAAATAGGTCACAACAGGATTGTATACAATGCCATTGTTAACTTATCAAAACAGTAAGTTTTCTCAAAGTAACAGCTACACTTGCAACAGGACCAACAAAAATCTCTGGAACAAATTTATTAACCAGCAGTACAACCTTTCAAACAGATAACAGAATTCTGCCAAAATCCTTACAAACATGCAGAGCTTACAAAGTGATTACTGTAGAATGGCTTTTGACAATGAATGCAAAGGAGAAAATCCTCGATAACTAATAATCCATCTTTTTTGCTATATTCTAGTCTGAATGTTGTTGTAGTACTTCTGAAGCTAAAAGAGAATCTCTGCTTTGACTGTTGTGATGGAATACTTTTAATTAACTGTTTCAAATCTTGATATACAAAATCCCTAAGGCAAAAGGCTATTTTAGCTATTTCTATTTCAGTAAAATTCACACACACAAACTACTGAAAAAAAATCAGAAAATTATTTTTTAAAATTGCTAGAAAGAGAGATGAAATACAGTCTAATTATTACTTTTAAATGTACTGTAAATTTTAGGTACTTATACATTCATATGCAGAAACAAAAGGTCAGACTCAAGTCAGAGCACTTTGTTCAGCTAAGGCATCTTCTGTAGTTTCAGTCAAGTTTCACACATTGTTCTACCCTTGAGAACCTAAGTGCCAGGCATGTCCTGCTTAAGGGTATCCCATTACACAGCCATGTCAGGATATGAAGTTATGCACTTAGCTCATTGCATTTAAAGACCATTGAGAAAAAAAACAGACAGACATAGTCTTTGTCTCTGGTACTACTTCATCATTTTTAGTTGTAGACTACCCAAATGTAGAAGCAATTTGGGGGGTATTTTGGCTTTGTTTGCTTTTAGGGACTCCTGCAGTTTCTGATGGGGCTTGGTACTTGCATGATTCTTCCAAAGATGAGGTTAGACTCATGCTTATGCACAGAGAAGTGAAAGATGACTTTTCCCATGCCCATTTCTCAGAATTTCCTAGCTCACATTGCATGTGTGCAAAGTTATAAGTACAGATAGCCCTATAAGCATTCTCACTTCCCTGAAGAATCACTATTGATAGCAGGTCAGGGCTATGTGATTTTTTTTTCAGTGTTTAAATAAAATTCTAACATCTACAACTCTTAAATCCAATTTGACACCTTACTGGTGCAATCATTTTACAAGCAACACTGTTTGCCTAAAACTTGCTGAACAAACAGCCTCAGCAGG
>NW_010578239.1:100007-113191 GCF_000705375.1 Tinamus guttatus
AATTAAACCAAGCCTCTTACCATGTAATTTGAAAAATGTTTTGGGGTCAAATTCATTAGGATCTAGTCCATCAGCTTCTTCCCACACCTCTTTCAGTTGATCTTTGCTTCCCTATAGAAGAGGGAAAAACTATTCAAAACATGATTTAGTGTAACCGTATTGCATTATCTTTGCATTATGGTTTATCAAATAGACTGTTTTGTTCTACCAAGCCTCTTACCATGTAATTTGAAAAATGTTTTGGGGTCAAATTCATTAGGATCTAGTCCATCAGCTTCTTCCCACACCTCTTTCAGTTGATCTTTGCTTCCCTATAGAAGAGGGAAAAACTATTCAAAACATGATTTAGTGTAACCGTATTGCATTATCTTTGCATTATGGTTTATCAAATAGACTGTTTTGTTCTAACTAGAACCAATAGACTTTTTCTTAATCCCCTCTTGGTCCTGTATAATATTTGCATTTAATAGGAAGGCCCATGGAAAAGGGAGAATCAAGGAAATGCATACTTAGTGGAAAGAACATCTGTAATCATCCATAAGGAAAGCACCTTCTGAAATGTATAAAAACTGACTGCAGCCTTACAGGATGGTGTACTTTAGGGTGATCTCCATGCTTTTTCTTCATCTCTTCAAATTTAGATTCTTCTCGCTGTCTCTTTTCTTCATCAAGTGTTTTTAAATACTCTCTCCTCTCATGTTCTTTCATCATCTCATATTTCTTAAATTCTTCATGGCGTGTCTTATCATAGTTTTCCAGGTCACTTGTAGCCTAAAAATAGATGTACACACACAATTATGTTAGAAGTATGTTCTGTTCCACTGACAAATCAGAGATCTGTGGTCAAAAATGGCTGTACTGCCATTTTCCTGTTAAAAATGAAGTAGACTAGTGTGTGTGGGTGTTCCCTCTCACTAGACAGTTACGCTAAAGTCTTTTTTCCCCCTTGGGAAGTATATTTGTTTCAGCAGGTGACGGGGGAGAGGGAAACAGGCCACACTTTACTTAATTGTTTCCCTAATAAATATATTTATATTTTTAAATACTTGCAATTAGATACTGAAACTACTAAACCTAATGTACATCAAATGCCATGCCTAGCATATCGAACTTCAAATTTTCATGTTTTGAATTCTACTGTGCTGTGGTTTTGTAGCTTGACATATATTCAGTAGATGACAAAATTCAAATGCCTTTTTAAGGATAATTATTTATGTCACAGTTTAAGACATCTAAGCTAATTTAAAAACAGAAATCAGACTTCAGAAATCAGAAAATACACTTGGGCTAATCTTGTTAAAAGGCCACTCTCAAAACTAAAGGGCCCTTTCAAATAACGCAAGCTGATGACAAAGGTTTCAGGCACAAAATGGAACCCCCCCCCCCCCTTTTTTTTTTTCTTTCCTGAAACCAAGAGCTGAGCGTCATTTACAAAAAGTGGTATACATAAAATGATGTGCTTTCACCACAGGAGAAAAAGCATAATAATAGCAAAAAATATATATTAGTTTGTATCTAGCACTCACTGCTTTGATCAGCATATCCAAGTCCTTAGGTTCGAACGTGTCAGGATTTTGATGGTTCAGGTGCTCAAACTGTTTAAGGAGAGCCTGATGGTCTAAGCCAGTGTCTGCAAAAAACAAGGTATAAATGAAAAACATGTTAGAACAAGTTCGAAAGCAAGAGAGATGAAGAAATTAAACTTTCATAAAGGAGCTCGTGCTTTTGGGGTACTTGGGGTTCCCTGAGGACTGGATAAGTTTTCACTATCAGAGCAAACTATAGCAACATTTCTAAAGTAGTTTTACCTGAAGGAGATCAACTAATTTGACTATTTGTAATGTATTCCTTTTGACATGTCAGCATTGCACTGTACACCACACTTCAACACACAGGAGTTAAAGCTTGTGGCTTGGCCAGCAAATGTACAAGCAGACTGAGCTTCACATACGAAGACAGACATTTTATTCTACTTCTTTTTTGCAGAAATGAGACATAATAAACACACCTCCCTAGGCTTCTAGTGGAGTTATCTGTAGTATCAGACCTAATGGGCAGGAGAAAGATGCAGGTTATGTCTTGCAAATGACATATCTGGCCAAAGATGCAAAAACTTGCATCTGGTACAAGATTGAGAAAGAACACATGAACAAAGACTCAAAGTCCATTTGTCCAAAGCTAAAAATGCAAGATAAGGGAGAGTCAGTTCCTGTGTCTAAAAGCTGTAAACATTTTTCTGTATCAGACAGACTATACCAACAATATAAATGAACAATGCACTGTAAAAACAAATCCAATTTCTACAATAGACTTTTTCAGATGTTATCATGGTTTCTGACAATTAATGTGAGGTTAACAACACTCTCTTAAGCAGCATATACTTTGATATAGTATGTGTAATAATTCTGAAAAACTAGACAGCTCAGGAAACATGATTTTTGGGGGAAGCAAATTTTGGAAAACATCTGTTTAAATTTATTACTCTGGTAAATTATTTGGCTCTCACTCTGTGCTGTGTTTGGTATTATCCCAAGTGAGCATTTGCTGTCTGGGACATATTTCAACCATCATCCCTACCTACTGAGATCATAATTTCTGTCGAAGAAATATGTTTAAAAACAGTTTAAGGGGAGTATTTGCTAAGTGTAGTAAGAGGCTTTAAAAAATCCTCCACTCCTTACCTTTATAGAAAAAATATTATTCCTACTAGATAGCATTTATTGGCGATGTTATTGTCTTATCTGAAATGTCACACAGAGAGGGGGAAAAAGTCCCTCCATCCCTGACATTCTTGTTTCCTGTACTGATCAGTCTAACAGGATGTCAGTTCAAATTCTCAAAAACATGATGGACTAGGACTGAATATATGGAATACATAAACTTCATTCATTTTTTTAACCTGACTATGTGAGGAAGGAATAAGTCTATATATATGTATTACATGTTATATATGTATATATATATATGCACATACTATACTGTTAAAAGTAAGGTGAGAAACTGGTGATAAATGGGAAACAGAACAAATAAAAGAAAATCCAATAGCTCTACATTTCTCAACCAGAGAATGCACTTTTGTACATGTCCCAAGAAACTGCACAGATGTGTGTATGTATATGCAGTTGTGTTTTATGTGTTTGTGTTTTAATTTAGCTATAAACCCAAATATAAAGGGTCTGTATATAGTGTGAAGTATTCCCTGGCAGGGCTGGTTACATTTAAAACTACAAACTTGGAAAAAGTATTTTTCCACTCTTGCTGTTTTAACACATGAGTAGTAACCTAAATATTTTAAATTACAATCATTTATGCCTGTTGTCTCACATACATAACATTTCACACTTACAGAGTCATGGAATCTATGTATATGCCTGAAGTGCTGTGGAAGAAAAAATAACTAACAGAGCATGCTTTAGAAAAGTAATTTCCCCATAATTTATGGAAGCAGAGATGGCTTAAAGTAAAACCAAACTTGTTGCAGTTCTCTACGAGTAGTTATGAAACACTTCTGATAAACCAGTGTTGTTGGATTTTTTTTTCTTTTTGCAAACAAGAAGTTTTCTAAAATGATAGGCTTGTCACATAAAATGAGACAGTTTGGGTACAAGCTAAGGACATTGTAATATAGAACTTCTGGGGCAGCAAAAGCTTTGAGAAGATTGTAAAAAGACATTCTGCTACACAAAATTACTATCCACACAACTAAGTGTCATTAGCCACTGCCAGCTAGCTCACCGCATCACTGTGACTCGAATGCTTGCCTGCAATAGGAGCATGAGACCAGGCTCTTGGCAGCTTAACAGCAGCCTGAGGAAGATGAACGCGAGGTGGCACATGTGTGAAGCAACGCGCTCGCTCCTCTGCAGGGGCTACTGCTGGATTGCACTCTCTGGCTACCAGTAGACTGTACTCTCTGCAGTAAAACTTTCATTAAGAGAAAGCACAAAGGATAGGAAAGTGATCTAACACACTCAAGCTAGTTTTCCATAAGTGTTCAGCAATTATATTACAGTAGTACCTAAAAAGTTCACTAGAAAGGTATTACACTAAAAATACCTTTTTTGCCAAATAATTTTGATCTTTTCATGACACTAATAATATCCCTACACACCCATATTTACAGAAATGTACTTTTCTCCAGAGTATTAGTTGCCTCTAATTTAGGTTTAATAATATTAGCAGTAGCAGAACTTAATTTCTGGAGTATTCTAAGACGGATTCAGTACCTCATTAGGATTGCTATTGGAATTGGTATTCAGTTCACTTGGATCCCATTCGTAGCTTACAGAAGGCTTTTAATGCACAGGAAAATAATCCGTATAGGCAAGTTAAGTACTTTTTTTAAGAGCTGCTTTGTGGGGGGGGAAAAAGAGATCATACAAGTTTGCATTAGAAACTTGGTCTACTAAGCATTTCTCTTATAGATGAAATAGCTAATAAGAATTTTACTGAATTACTTTTATCTGGAAACTTTGCAATCTGGAATTAAGAACCCTCCAATATTAAGAAAAAAAGAGTAGCATCATTTCCCCCATCTCCCTCCCCGCCCCCCCCACCCCCCGAATATTAAGAATATTAAGAAACCTATAGACTTCACTCATATAAAGAAATGGCTTGAGTCTGTAACATTGCATTAACAATTAAAAAAAAATGCTACGGAGAAATTTATAAATGTTTTAATTATAATTTTTTTGGACCTTAAAAATGTTGTAAAGAATAACAAAAATAATCCTCTGAACTGAAATATTTAATATTTGTTATAAATCCAAGTAAACTTATATGGGTAGAAATGAGGCTTAAAAAGAATAAAAGAAAAACTTAGTAAATGCTTTGTCATGTTCTGTTCTTAAACATAGTCTTAAAACATGTTTTCAAGAATAAGAAAATTCAAAACACTTGCCAAAATCCGGTTTTGTTATTTATAAAATATAGATTGTTTCTCTCTTCTTTCTGTTTTTCTAAAAAGATGTGCCCTTAACTGGTGCTAGGCCAGCTTAGAAATCAGGACATTTACTTCTGGCTGACTTTAGTAGTTACTGTTGACAAAAGCATAAGCGATGGATTTGGGGCACCTGTCCAGCACAAACCCATCTGCTAAACTTCTTTGTTCTATTTTGTATTCTTACCTTGAACAGAATCCATTTTAGCTTTAATTAACATTCTTAATCTTGCCACCTCTTGTCTTTTTAGTTCATCCAGTCGTGTTCTTACATGGTGGCTTACTAAATCAAGCTCTCTGCTTAATTTTCCACTCTGTCAAAAAAAAAAAAAAAGTTATCTATATAAACCAAGGGAAAGCAGTCTTTAGGATTTCCACTAGACATGAGCAAATTGATGGCAGTCTTTAGCAATACTGTAGCCCAGACTGCAAGAATCTGAAAAAGACTATTTGAATGCTAAGCCTATAGTTATAGAAACAGAAGGGAGTTCTAAAAGGTTTCTGAAAAGAGAATTTCTAAAAATCTTAATTCTCCAAAAGACTAAGTAAAACTCTGAGTCAAAAACACCTAATAATACTTCATAAGTGACAAATTTCGTGGCCAGCTGTTCTCAAATAAGTTCAGGAAAGCTGCAAGATGAACATACACAGTGCTATGTTTTTCTCCTTTTGAGGAACATAAGTGGAGATGTAAGCACTGTGACAGCCACAGAGCAGCACAATGATATTTTACCACATGCTGGAAACATAGTGACCTTTGAAGGTTATACTGCAGGTAGCAGAGCAGAGAGAAGAGCCAAAAGATGCCAAAAGCAACTTCAGGAATTAGCTGACTAAATAGGTAAGTAAATGAAAACTGAAAGAAGAAATTTAAGCCCACAAAACTGAGATGAGTAAGAAGGAAAATGAAAAAGAAGAAAACATGCAACATAAATCTTACATGATTATGGATTTAATTAATCTTAATTTAATTCTTTGTACCTACCTTTATTTCTTCTATATCAGCAGTCTGGAGTTTCTCTCTGAAGTGCTTATCTGTTTCCAAGACATCTATTACTTGTCTGAGATATTCATCATAATAGAGCCCTGTATCCTTCAAAAAAAAAATGTTAAGTTTGAATTAATATTCCTATGACATAGGCTATGTCATAAACCCCATGAGGGCTTGTGGCAAATGAAATGCTCTTCAGAAGATCACTCCATTGAACCAGGTGTTGTGCTAGGACTGAATAACTCATTTTGAGAAAAAAAAAATCTGCTTTAACTACAGAGTTTATTTGGCTTTCAAACATTACTGTCCATCAACTAGAAGCTGATATTAGAGTTCGGTTTCTTGACAAAATCTGCACTTTAGCAAATACAAGATCTCAAATGTCTTTACTCTGTAGTAGTCACAAACACAGTTTGCAGCTGAGAAAACTCCATGTGAGTAAAAGTTAACTGTATTTCCCTGACCAAATCTTTTCCTTTTCTGTGTAAAGCACCCAACTGAAAATGGTATTCTTATCAGGAAAATCATTGCATGGAATTTCCCAGGCCATCACTCAATCACTTGAAAATCTGTTGAGCAATAAGCAGTTCTTCCCAGTGTAAGCTGGGGGAATCATTCCCTTTGTCATCTCACTTTTAGCTGCCAGGAAAAAAGGAAATAGAAATACCCCACCATAATATATGATAGACCATGTGACAAAATTGGTAAATATTATTTTACTTTCTGCACATAACTACAATCTATTTAAGTTTAAATATTAAATTAAATAGGAGTTTGCTATAGACAGGTTACTGACGATTAACATAAAATACTGAATTAGCAAATTTAATTTTACTTACTGGATTTTCTACTTTTTCTCCTTCTGCATGAGCTTCTCCTTTAACTTTTGTCTTGTCTATGTCTATAGGTACAGCTTCCAAAGCCATTAGAAGACATGTTATCAGCAATATACACTGCTGTGGCAGGACAGATTGCCACTTCATCTGAAAAAGGAACAATGCACAAAATTAACAAGATTTACAATATTATATTACGTTGATTAAAATGTTTTGACCTTCCTACATAGACACCAGTAAGAACATACTTCTCACACATTCTATTGCTCCTGTGGAACACCAGAACTCAAAAGAATCAAATACAAATGTTAAATATATTTATTTCACAATTAGATCTCCCTTGTAGGTAATCTGTTGTAAGTAATCTGGCAGTTCTGGTGTATTCCAAACAGGGAAAGTTTTTTAGTATGTTGTCATGGCCCTGTGACAGGTCAGAACACCTAACATTCATCCACTTGTTTAGTATTGTCAAGTCCTGCTTAATTAATATTGATATTACTATTCTGAGCCTATCTTTGCTGAAGATTTTGGCAAATTTCTAATGATAAAAGTGGAAGGTGAACCAGACCTTTATGTAGTAATACCAGTAGTTTTATGTTTCAGAAATGAAACATTTACTGAATTAAGAGTCAAAATCCTCTCCAACTTTTATCTCCAGGAAAAGTATTCTACAGCCCTCTACAGTCTCTAGCAGATGCTTGGAATGGGCAACTGAAGCTGTAACATCTGAAATTCTCTCTGCGACACTCAGCAGAGCTTATCTTTCAAAAGCCCTAATCAGACTAAGTGCCACTGGATTTGTTGCCTTTCAGAAGGATTTGTGTTTGTAGGCAATTCTGGTTCTCTCATAAATACCAACTTCTGTAATTACAGTCGCACAAAATAGGAAAGATTGGATTATGTTACACTATGTTTTCATATCTATCTGGTGTAACATGCTGCCCGGTAAGGAAGGCCATCAGGCAGTTTAATTCCAGATTGAGCGTTGGTTTTCTTCATTGTAGCCATTTGACAAAATAGGGGAAAAAAAATCTCAGTCCTTGCAGTTAGTTTTGCAGACTCTTAAACTTAACATGAGATTTCCAGCAGTATTTTGAGGAAACCAGCTGTTTACACAATCTCTCCTATAATGAATAAGATGGAAATACATTTATTAGAATAGAAAAAAATAACCTACTGAAGACAGTTACTGGATTTAGACATACTGTAGTCCAAAACTATATTCATCAAGGCTAACTCTATAAACCAGCTAAGACATGTGTCAACCTTTAGAGTGTGACAGTCAAAACTGTGAGTCACTGAACACTTTGTATCCTGACACATATTAGAAGAGATAAAACAGGCTCATTGCAAAATCTGACATTGTCAGCTGCAAGAGAAAACTCAGCATGATTCTCAAACACAGCAATTGGAAGGAAGAGTGACAAGAGGGTGGATGAGAACTAGTGTTCCAAGCTTTGCTCTGCTAAATATTTTGCTATTAAGAATTCACCCCACTCTTAGCCTTTTGTCAGCTCTCTTCAGCAGCTCCCATATTTTAAAAATCCATTCCTAGATGCCCATCCCTTCACAGGCATTTTGGAGGGAATCTGATTTGGGATTTTTTTTTTTTTTTTACAATGACTAGGTGCTGCCAAGTAAACAGATGATCACAGTGCTGCAGAAAAGTAACAATGCTTGCATTTTAAAAGGAGGATCTGTATCAATTTGGTCATCATCACAATGGTACATAATGCACAGCATGTATCCTTGTTCACTGCCATAAAAACTGTCCTCTTCCCTATTACTATTTCTCCTAAAGCTATGTAATTGAGTAGAAACACAAATTATTTTATGATTCTTTGTAGCTGACTCTAATAACTCCCAGATTACTTTTTTATGGATAGATGGACAGAGCAGGAAATAGCAAGCTCAGAAAAGGGCATATAGCAAACTTAGATAAAAGGTAGAAGGACTTTAATCTCCTGATGTCAAAAATCAGACAGACTTCTTTTTCTAAATTAGCTAGAGGGATAAAAGAATAATTCTGTTTGTAACATATATATATGCAGAACTAATAATAAAAATAGCACTATACAACTGAACAAACACTGTAGTTGATAAAGAAAGCAAATATCCTAAGCAGAGAAATGAAAAGAATGAAACTGCTCTGGGTAGTAAGAAAAAAAAGATGTCCACAGTAAGAGCTAGAAGAATGAGATACTCAGCAGAAAAGAGAGCCAACAATGTACTTGCATGAACAGAAAAATACAATTGAAACAGAAAAGAAACAGGCTGTCTGCCATCAACCTTGATCTTCATCCCACTTGAAGTTAATCACAAATTCCTATCCATTTCAGTGGAACGGAACTGGACATTTGAATTGGATAGAGATATGAGTTTTCAAAGATGACTACAAAATGAATATAAAGCTTATTTTAGCAACACTGAAAACAGCAGTATCACACCTATTTTGTATCAGGTGTTTGTAATGTAAATAAGAAAAGTTCTTTATAATTCACTTACATACTGCTGCCCAGAAAACAGGCAGCAATGACTCTGCCACCTTCTACCAAAGCAATAAATATTTTTTGAGCAATAGCACCCACGGCCATATTTTCAAAGATTTCGATACACAGACTCATATAATGATATCAGTATAGAATGTGTGCATATATATACCGAGAATATTATCTGAAGCAAGACTGTATAACACTGTAAATCTCATGTTGCACATTGACACTTGCCAAGCTCTTGTGTATTATCATGGGAAATATAATCATAATTCCAAACCTACAGAATACGCAGATAAGTCTGCCTATCCATAAAATTTGACCCACATCTGCTGGATCTGATATTGAAGTAATCCTGTGTGAGATACAGCTCAGATATGTAGGATGAAAACAATATTCTCTATAATCAAGACTATCCTACAACTTCCTATTTTAATTCTGTACTCTGAAGATGTGCACAGCTTTCATACATAGTGCTGCAATTGAAAAAAAAAAGGAAAGAACTAAAATAGATCTATTTATCTTCTTCTTTCTAAGAATCTTTCTTTCTAAGAATATTCTAGAGTTAGCAAAGGAAGGAGTATGTATGTAGCATATATACATATATGTGTATATATATGTTTTCCCCTTCCTCTTTTAACAAATGTTCCACATGCACAAGGCAGTGACAGTATTCCTTTCATTATTCTTTGAGCATTTCTTCTGTCAAAGTTGTCCATTTAATCTCCATGATTCAGATGTTCCTTTTTTTTTTTCCCCTTGTCCATCGTTAGCAATATCCAACAGGTTTCAAACTGAACATGCTGTCCTAATCTTTTGTTAGAGTACATACCACTTACATTCTAACTTTTTGGCATCAGGAGATGCTCCTTACTGCCTTTCAAACAGCACTTTACGACTGTGTGTAAATATAATTTTATATAAAAGGACACTGTTTAAGTAGCTAAAGATAGCAGAATCATTTCTTCTCACCCTGTTTAAATTCTTTTCTTTTGAATCTTCTATTTCTATTCTCAAACTTTGTTCCCCTCTACTTTATCTGCTTTGTTCCCATGATTACAGTTAAAGGTCAATTGATACAACAGATTCTTTTTTCACCTTCTCAGCAAGCAGAGCACGCCTCAACTGTATGCAGTGCAGCTCTTGCTGACAGACCCTTAAAAAAAAAAAGACCACTTCAGCTGTTTTACTAAATGAGTCACTCAAATGCCTAATACACACTTTGCTCTAGATGATCACAAAAATCATTCCAAAGTAACTATGGAAGCCACCAAGACTTCAGTGGAACATTTTTTTTCCCCTCTTAGTAAGAATATAGAATATAGTTAAGTGGAATCAATGTAGAAATATATACAGTCAGATTTTAAAAATATTTAGGCAATTGATGACAGCTGGTCGTTGACATTTGTTTCCGTAAGTTGCTAACTCCTTTTGATTTCTACATATTTAGGAACCTGAATACCTGTAAATGTCCTGGTTTTGGTTTATAGAGATAGCAAGGCATTACAAACATGACCATAGAAAGGGTCTAAATATTTCCTGAATTTCCTACAGTGAGAAAAATATTCATAATTGAATACGAATCTAATGTGATTCTCTTCTAAAACACAATTACCTCATTCCAACTGTCCAGTCATACACAGTAAATCTTAGAAAATACTATTCCTGTTGAAATTAATGTGAGTTTTGCACCTTATTTCAGTAAGAGTATGATTTGGCATAAGTGCTTGTCCATAAAGCTCTGGTATGTATCTCACAGAAGCTTCAGAGAGATTTCTTTTGCTTTCCGAGCAAACGAGTAGACAGGAGTACAGTGCAAGACTAAATAAACACCCTTGCTTTACAGGAGTGCAAATAAAGGCAACACTGATATGGTTTTAAAGTTAATAGTAAAGTTTGTTATCTTGCTTTTGTAAAACACACATTTGTTTAGTCAGAATATCACCAGAAGTATGAGTCAATATTTTCACACCTCTGATATTAGAATCAATATGATAATATTTTACATTTTCATTATCTCAAAGAGCATCCCCCCCTACTTCTCCTTCCCTGATAACAGATAATATACATGTCACTTGGGGGCAGATTTTAACTTGGCTTATTGCATCAGATGTAAATGTTCAGCTATACTATGATTTCTACATGAACAAATTATGGAAACTTCTCCTTAAAAACAGTCTTATTCTGAAACAATCTTTTTTTTTTCTGTTTTTATTTGATTGGTGCTTCTTTCGGAATATAATTTTGCATATTAAAAGAGCAAGCTGCCAAACTTCATTCTACGATCAAGCCATAAGCAAATTTACATCATGGGCCTGTATTAAAGGTTTTTGTTTCCAGTAGCTGATGGGGATTTTAGGCAGACCAATGGAGAATTTTAGTCTGTAATTTTCTGGGGTTTGTTTGGTTTTAATTATCTTTGTTAGAAATGAATGAGATTCACTTTGCTCTACTACAATGCAGCTTGCTTAAAGACAGATTTATGCGATATTTGTATATATATTTATCTTTCAGTTGTAAAACAAAATACTGTCATTCTCCAAAAGATTATAGTACTATGAAAAAATATATGCAAGCACACTTAAGAGTTACTGTATGTAACCAGATTAACAGTTTGCTGCCCATGAAGGATCTTGCACTGTGAGTCTTACAAGATCACAGTGTAGCAACTGATAGAAGATAAAAGTGTATCATCTTAAGTGCTCACAGAAATGTGGATTTTCTCTCAAATCCTTTTGAGTAGTCTTCATGAACATTAGTAAAGGTCAGTCCAAAAGCTGGTTACGAGTAAATTTCAAGTGGATCCCTAATTCCCAGCTATTTTTTTCATGTAGGATTTTTCTTCATATTCACCTTGTTAGTTGAGATGGATAGTCATTTCAAAATTTGGGAAGGAACTACTGCAATATTTAGACAATTCTGGGCTTTTCTTGGGAATGAGAGAAAAGAAAGGTAACAAACAAAACCTAAACCATCTCCCATCTTTAACTTGAAAATCACAGTGCTTCACTTTTTGTTCCTATTACAGTCTTATAAAAGTATAGTATTATATTTTGATAATGCTCAACATTACCGCTCCACAAGTACTTTCAACTGAAATACAGAAGCTGTTGCCAATTCCTTCTATACGCTGACCTAAAAGTGTAACCAAACCTGAGCTCTTGAAAGCCATTGCCACATTCTTTTGAGGGAAAAAAAAAAAAAAGTTATTTACAACCATGAGTTCAAACTTTCCTTTTCTGTAATATTTTGCAATTACAGTAGCTATCTTGACAGTGCGATATTTTACCTAGTTCATCCTGTGGTTCTATAGAAAGCACAATGCTATATTCTTTGCAGCAATACCAGGCTTGGCAGACACAGGGGCAAAATGTAGTCTCCTGGACAAAGCAATGTGAGCTCTTACTGTGGTTGTGCAATTATCAGCCACTCAAGATTCTGCTGCAAGCTAAGCATTAATTTCTCACGGTACTTTAAAACTAACCAATTATGCATAACTCGGTGGGCTGCTAAGGTGTTACTTCCTGAATAGCCATTCACCCTAGAGGACAGCACTTCAGCGTAAAGGCCTGAGGGAATGAAACCTGAGGATGCTCCCAGTGTCCAGCAGAGCACCGCTTTCCACAGAGACCTCCAAGCCTCCGACACTACACCTAAGCCTGGGCCGCCTTGCTGCAAACTTGGTCCCTATAGCCGCTGCTCTTGTCTTTGCCTAGCGTTATTCATCGGACAGAAGGGAGAGAGTTTAGATCCCCACGGCGGGAGAGCGCCCGGAGGCCCCTGGACTGCGAGGCGAGAGGCCGCCTGAGCAACTCTCAACCCCGACCCGCGCGCGGCCAACGGCTCTCCCCGACAGGAGCCCCCTTCCCGCATGGCCAACGGCTCTCCCTGAGAGGAGCCCCCTTCCCGCATGGCCAACGGCTCTC
>NW_010578239.1:130497-158876 GCF_000705375.1 Tinamus guttatus
GCGCCCAGCGGAGGGTCTGGGGATTATTAGCGTGGGGGCCCCAAGCCCAGGGGCTGCAGTTTTCCGTGACTTTTCCCGGGTTTTGCCCTAGCAATCCGAGCCCGGGGACCTGCAGTCCTGGTTCCGGGGGGTGGTGAGGAGGGGGTGGTTTGTTGGACTCGGTGCTGCTCTCCCTTTGGGGATGATGGTTGTAACGCTCGGGGACGCGCCAGCCCGCTGCCTCCATCCAGTTCCTTCGGCACCAGTGCCGTGGAAAGACGGGGTATCCCTGCGTCTTCCTGAGATAAGTAACTTTCCACAAACAGCGGCGCTGCTGTCGGGGAAGAGAAAAGTAGTAAAAACAAAGTAGTAAAAGGAGACATTGAAAAAGAGAGAGAGAAAAAAAAAACGTTGTTTGCAGTCATTGTGCTCTTCATTGCAAATGCTATTGCGGAACATAGCGAAACTAAGCTAATTTGGGGTAAAGAGAAGGTATTAAAAACAAGCTTGCTTGTTTAAGGCTTATCTCTGTCTGGAGAGAACTGAAGATGCAAGAGCATAGTACTGATGGATTTTGCCTGGAGTTTCCAAAAGGGACGGAGGAACTGTGGGGAGGGGGAGAAATGAAGCAGCAGGGTAACAGTATTCTGTCAGTTGTTTTTGTTAGCCTGGAATGCAGTGGTGTCCTCCATTCCTCTAGCTCTTCAGTGCCTAGAGCGGCCCTGGGAAGAAGTGTCTTTATTGGTCTGAGAAGAAGAGAAGTTGCTTAAATAGATTTAATTTATTGTATTTGCAGGGAAAAGAGACTATAATAGCTACTAAAATCAGAGGAAGTAAAAATTTAAATTGAGCAAAGCTATTAAGAGTAAGTAGACAATGAAAGGAAGCAGAAGATAAAGGCAATGGAAGAAAGTCAGCACAGGGAGAAGTAAAGAAACAAATACTTTGAGATTAGATGGCCTTTTGTTGAATAAATTAATAAATATTTAGAATCTAATTCCATTAAATGTGCTGTGTTTGAATCTTTTTTTAATGTGGAGATGCTACCTTATAATAATAGATAGGAGATCTTGAGGTGGTTTAAAAAATAATACTTTATTCCTGGTAGATTTAATAAATAAGCTTCTGATACTTAATTGTGGTGTAATAGTAATCCTGATTCTGATATTTCATGAGGTTCCTCATCACTTCAGGCTATTTTGTTGTTATTAGGAACACAAATGTAAATGTTGCCTGTACTCAAGATAAATGTAAATGGATGATTTAGTTATTTTTATCTTTTGGAGTGGCTTTTTTTTCCTCCCCTTCTTAACTACTAAGAAAACAGAATGCTTTAAATGGAAAATGGTGTCTTTCAAGTCTTCAATTAAAAAAACTTTGTGAATCTGTGTACTTAAGCTCAAGTCACTTTCTAAACTTCTTAAACACTATTTAAACTTAAATTCCAAATGGACAGATTATTTCTCCTATATTGCTATTATAACTTTGCTTCTAGCGTCTAGCAGCAGAATGTGAATTAAAACTGATTAGAAAAAAAAAAGACGCTGAGGTGGTGTTTATAGGTTTTGGTGTCTCAGAGCAGTATTGGTCTATCTGGCAAGCTGAATTTGTTTAGAGCAAGGTTTCTAAATATACATATTTAAAATCTTGAACAACTTTAATGATATCTTACATTACCTTTAAAAATTGCAATAAAATAACATTGAGGTGTCAGATGCTATAAACATAATATTATTGTGACTAGATTCCAGAAAATATAGTAAGGTTTAAGCCTTAACACTTATAGTAAAAGCAGTAGACTTGTATTTAGAATTGATTGCTCTTAGTGTCCATGGTTAGTGAGGTTTTTTGTTTTGTCTTAGAACAGTTCAGCAAACTTAAAACTGAGAGCGTAGTACAAATGTAAATTGTTTGCTTCATGGAAGTGTAACAGTAAGTACATTCTTGTATTTAAGTAGAGGATATGATGTATAATGACTTCCCAGAACTAGAGTTCAGTTTTTATCAGCAACAGTCAGTAACATCAGTCATCTAATAGAGTACTCACTGAATCCCTTTATACGTGGAAAGGCTGCTGTGACGTCAGTTTTTGCAGAAGAATGCAGAAGCTGATACTCGACTGGCGTCGAGCGAGTGAAGGGGGAAATGTTTTATAACCGTACCAGTAATGATAAAACTCACTTCTGTCAGTGATTCATCATCAAACTTTTTCCTCAAAGCTGTCATTCAAATGAACAAAAAAAGAGAAATACTACTTAAATGAGTACAATTTGAAATCAGTTTGTTATGAATAGATATTGTTTGAGTGCTTTATAAGTAATAAGTTTCTGTCGCTACTTCACATCTAGACGTCAGTTATTGCATGTTACCTAGAAATAATAGGGTCCATATTGAGCTTGTAGCTTGCAGGTTTCAGTATTGCAATTGGCCTTTTTGTTGGTAGTTGTAGCAGAGGCCCTGAGCACAGATACTCAGTAATTGGTCTGCTCTTGGTCAAGCACAGGATAATGGCAATGCTGAGATGGTGTTATAAGGTAGATGCTAAGAGTTTACATGAATTCAGCATGCAGCTGAACAAGTTCATAGAGCAAAAATCTGTTGGGATTGTTAAATATTACAGAAGTTGCCTCGTGATTCAGAAAAGCCTTGAGCTGAAGATTAGCGGAGCCTGAGAGGATATTGTGGGGAAGTATCATTACATGCTTGCCATGGTTTATCTTATTTTTCTAAACATTTCTGAAGCCACCTTTAGGGAAAGGATAAGGACTGGACAAACCTTGGTCCATCTCACTACAGCCGATGTATTCAGTTTCCACCGGTGGCTAAAACCAGAAGGTATATAGCTATATATATAATTTTACACAATAAATATTTAATATTTTCTAATGCGTAAAGCTAAAAGATAGGTGTAAATAATGTGCCTCCTCTGTCAGATGATAATCAAAAATTCTGTTTAATGCTTCAGAAATGGTAGCTTTGTGATGGAGAAGCATCTGTTAATTGTAAATGAAATTGTGTAGGTTTCCTGCCTGAGGGGAAACCTGTCTATTGAAGCAAGTGGTAGAAATAATTTGATTACTTCAGCAGAATTGGCTTTGATTAGACAGGTAGGTCTAAGAAGTACAGGGATATGCCCAGAGTTAAATCTGGGACAGAGCCGTGTTGATGTGGTTGTTCCTCCTTAGACTACTCGTGTGTTTGGTGTATTATGCTGAGTGTATATACTGCACACTGTTGTAGCATCAAAGAATAGAGGGGGGCTTGCTTTCATCTTCTTCTGTTAAAAGCCACTGTACCTTACATCATAACCTTATTGTGTTTTGCTGCATATTGGATAATCATGATATTTGTAAACTTTACTTCAGGCATATAGCTGAAGAAAACTTATGGTCTTACCATTGTTTTCTTTAAGTTCAGTGTAGAGTGCTTAATGACTCTATTGAAGGTATTGGCCATCATCATTCAGATAAAGTGGATTGCATGAATGTTTCTTCCCTCTCTCTACACTGTCTTCTAAAGACTTTCTGTAATTTAATTGAATCATATTTAATTTGTTAAAGCCTTGTCGGTGCCTTCAGATCAGGATCACTAGTGTCGGGACCAATGGAAGTGCTAGTACAGGTGGAGGATGCAGGTTGTCACTCTGCTGTGAGCAGTACTAGTACTGCATGAACAACAAAGTTTTTGTCTGTAGTGTTAGCAGAGGTGTTCTAATCATAGACCAGGAGCAAATATTATCCCTTAAGAATCTCTGCAACCCCAGAGCGAGCAAGGAGTTTGGGTGCTGCAATGGCAAGTGTGAGATAAAGTTTAAACTCTTAAAACTTGAAAAACAAACAAACAAAACCCCACAAAAACAGTCTTTTTAAAGGAGAAGCTCTGCTGAAAAGACCCCTGGGGGTCTGAGTAGACAGCTGTTGTGTGGCTGTGGAGGTCTGTTAAGACTTGAGTGGATAAAGCCCTGAGCACCCTCATCTGGTCTCATACTTGACCTTACTCTGAGCAGGAGGTTGGACTACAGGCCAACCCACCCAGCCCTTTTTATTCTATGAAGTGGCATCTCAGAACAAATGTTCTTGAAACTGATGGACGAATAAGCAAAATATTATTCAGGGAAACAAAATATTTACAGCACTGGCATTATTATATAAAAGGCCTAGAACATAGCTAATGTTGACTTTTTTTTGCGTGGAATATTTTGCATTGAAGGTAGATTTTCAAGTGCCTTTTGAGAAGAGAAGTTGATAAAGGCATGAGAAACGTAGGGTTGGCATGGAGAAAAGAACAGCTTTATAGGCGATGGAAAACTAAAGAAAGAGCAAAACTGAGTGACCTGCTGCTATAAACAGGAGGAGGAAAAATAAAAGCATTATTCTGCAAGGAGAAATATTGCAACAGAACCAAAATTCTTTGCTTTTGTCAAACCATGCTGGTAATAGACTTGGCCAGAGGGAATGGAAAGAATCCTGGCCAAGTGCATCCAAGTGAAGCAGCCTGAGATGCCATCAGTTTCATTATTGCTTTTTTTGAGTACCCACATCCAGAAGATCTTGTGCGGGAGCAGAACTTGCAGCTGGTCTGTCAGAGATCTGGGAACAAACTGGGGGAAAAATATTTACGTATACAAGTTGGTGAGTTGCTGCATGTGCAGTGGAATTGATGTCAGGTTTCCTGTGGATTTGTCTTCAGCCGACAGTGTTTAAAGAACTTTTGCCATACTTCAAGTATTTATAAAAAATATTTTGTCAATCAGTGTGTGTAGTTATGCCACTTGTGTTTTCTTCAGCAGTGACACCTTTTTTTTTTTTTGACTGTCTTGGATTGCTTGTTTTTATGAAGCTTAATGGAATTTATTTATCTTTAAGACTTCTCTCCCTTTAGCAGGCTTAGTTGAAATGGCATTTGGGCTCAAAAGCTGAGAGACAGGGTGGGATAGAGCAGCATAGATGTGCCAAAGAAGCTTGCAAGCACACTGTACAGAACCAAGTGTATCCTTGTCGGCTGCTGGGTTAGTTTGCTGTGGCTAATGGTATGGACCTCTGATTCAAGAGGGGGAAGAGTACTTTGTGGCTATAGAGAACAGATTATCTGTAGGTAAATAGAGCTGTGTGGATTAAGATCTTCCTGGAAGGCCCTGACTAATGCTTCCGTCCTTTGTCCTTCTTGGAACATTGATCCAAAATCAAGATTCTAGTTACAAAGCATGATGTATTGAGTGAAAATTGATATAAGTGGAGGAGTTGAACTATTTCTATATGCATGACAAGTGCCGTGATGAGATTTTTCAATGCATTATTGACAATATTGAAGGACCTTAAAGCATTCCTGGAGACTTTGCTGTTCTGGTAGTGGAAACGCCCTGGACCTATCTCAAAATCAGAGGCTTTATGTGATGCAATTGTAAATTTTTGGATGTAAATGGATCTATGTAATCAAAGCTAAGAGATGCAGTTACTCGTCTCAGTACAGCTGATGTTGAGAAGCTAGCCTGACTGACTTGAGTGAAATGAAAAAGAGTGCTGGTTCAGAGTTCATTTCATGGTAAATTAAAAATTGTACCTTTAGATAATTCTTTTTGGAATATTGTTTAGAAATGAGCTGAAACAGGTTCTTTTTTTTTTGGTTAATTTTTGTGATATCTTTAAGAAGGAATTTTCTAATTTTGTTACGATGTCTACATTAAAGAAGCAATCTTAATTTTAGTGAGAAGATATTAGTGTTTTAGCTGTAGTTCTATTCTGAATTTCATGACTAATATATGTACATACTATTGAAAAGCTTTCAATTTAATCCCAGCAATATTTTAAACAAATACTTTCAGCTTAAAAGTCAATTGCTATTAACATCGGTAATCTTTTTTAAAAAGATCAGTCTGAATACATGCTTATTGTTCAGATGGTTTATCTGTTTTTGAAAGCATCTCTAAAAAATTACAAAACCAGTTTGTATTCTGTGTGGAGATTAAAAAATCAAGCTGCTGGGAAAAGCAATAAACCATATAATACCAGTCATTAGTGTTCAAGCTGTTACACAACTGAAGAATCTGTTTTTATTCCTGATGGTTTTTTAAGGTACCAGGAAATAATTATTTTAATAGTTGTATAGAAAGGGTAAACTTTTGTAAATTGACTTGGCACTTTTACAAGAAAAAATACCTCCTATGTTAGTTGGTGAGTGTGTGTTAGGGAATTAGAAAAGCCCTTTGTTGCTTCAGAGCATTACTGGGATAACTTCCTCTGACTTTTTTTTTCTTCAGTTTTCAAGCACTTCAGTGGTTAATATATTGTCATACTTGCTTCTCTGCTGTCTTTTTTTTCTTTTTTTTTCTCCCAAGATAAGTCTACTAATTTGGTAGGTCTAGAAGTGGCTCTTGTCTAACTTGCTCGTGACTTGACTTGTGGAATTATCTGTTCAGGTGTTTCTCAATTTGTAGCAATCTGTGGAACTATCTGAGGCAGAGAAAGCTTTTAACTATGAAGTGTTTTTTTCTTTCATTCTAAAGAATTTTCCTTGTGTGTCAAATATCTTACTAGGAATTCCTTTTTAAGTGATGATTAGTACTTTCCATAGTATGCTACTGCTTCCTTATTTTACTAAATTTTTCCTTGTCATCCCATAAAACTACTGCTGTCTGGTATGTGGGCAAGATTTGTTAGTTCCTTAGTTAGCCTTCAGTGTTGGGGAAATGCTTTGAATCTGTTTTTAATTAAAGGTAAAATAACTATAGGGAGTTATTTTGAAAAATTACATTTGTTTTGAGGAAATTCTAGCTACTGAGTGTCAAGGCATTACTTTAGAAGGAATGCAGGAAATGGTCTGACGTGTTACAGTTGTTTTCTGCTGGAGTTCTGGGCTGTTGATATGCACTGATTTACAATAGCTATACAGGATTTCTTGAAAATGAATTACCAAAGAGAACTCTGTGGAACTCTATGCTTATTTAACTCTGGAACAGATTATAAAGAGAATTTTCAAGTAAAAAAAAAAAAAGCAGCTTTTAAGAAGATTGTTCTGCAGCTCTGCTCAAGTAGAAAAGTGTGTTAACATGTATGTGAGCAGATGGTGAGATTACTTCTATTTGAGGTAGCAGGATTTATTGCTAATTGAGATTCTATATACTAGTAGACATGTAATGCGCTCTATTGATTTTCTTGATGTTTCTTAGTTTCCTTAAAAAAATCTCTAAATTCCCTCTGACTAAAAATATTTTCATGGTTATATTTTTTTCTATTTGCTAGGGGAATACTTGTGTGAGTACTTTCTGCTTTTATATAAGCCTCCATAACCCAAACTTTTTATTTTGGAATAAATTTCCCTTCCCATTTAGTGGTTTTAATCTGAAGAAGATTGCCAGGCATCTTGCTGATTCTTGGATCTGGATAATAATTAAGTTTTGCTCCTGCTAAATATTTAAAATAGGAAAAAGGGCAGGCAAAACCCAACGTTTTCCTTCTTTAAAAAAAGGAATAATGAGCAGTACTCAATTAAAAAAAACCACACACACAGGTACATAACTAAGCAAAATCTTTTTAGTTGCTATACACACACGTGTTCAAAATTTTTTACTAAAGACAAGATTGGGAAAATTCTGCTTGATTGGAGTTAGCCACAGAGGTGTGCAGGTTTCTGCCTTATTACATCTGATGGAATATATACAGAAAATATTGTATGAATTCACAGTTTAAAACCTGGCATGTGGGATAAAGTCTGGTTATAACTTGCAGTTTTATAAGATGCAGTTTGAAATCTGCAGTCTGGTTATAGAATTTGACAACGATGTGTATGTTGGTTTGGCTTTATAACTGTCCTCTCTGAAGAAACAGCTTATGTGCAGCAGTCATACTGAGTATGTGATGGAGTGCTTGCCTTGCAAAAATAAAAATCAAATTCTGCTTTTCAGATAATCGTTAATAATAATGTTTTTTCTACTTTGGTTATTAGAGGTTGCTGCATTTATAGCAGTATGAACTTGCAGTTTGCAGCACTGTCATGGGAAAACTAAAAGAAGTAGATAAACAGTTGTTGCGAGACTGGGATCTTATAGGCATTACAAGTGAATGTGCTACAGCAGGTGTCTTGCTGTGCACCGCATTTCTGAAGGCTAAAACAACAAAAAAATGTATGTTTATCTCAAGTCTCGAAGTGGTGAAACAGTAGCTTACTGTGAGTAGGAAACTGCTTGGCAAACATGAAGATGAAAGCTGTCAATTTTTGGCAGAAAAAAAGCTTTCCTACTTTTTATGTCACTTAATTTGCTATAGTATGGTTCCTGTTATAGTTCCTTTGAAGGACATGTAACTTGGATTTTCCCTCCAGCCCCCCAAAAATCCTTGTTCTGGCTGCTGTGATTATCAAGGAACACCAGGATGCACTTGATGTGCTGCTTCAAAGCTGTTGTCCAGACAGTTCAGAATAGTCTCAGCAAGTATAATCCTACTTTGGTTTTCTGAATAAAAATCAGAAAAAAATACTGTTCTTTACAATCTTTAGGCATTAGCAAAACAGTGAAAATTACCTTATTTCATGCTACTGCTGTTACTGTGATGTAGACTGACAAATAGGAATTAGAGGACTTCAAAATGAGTTTTTTCAAAAACTGTGGGTTTTTTGCATCTAAGGATTTGACATAACAATTTTAAGCAACCATTAGTTAATAAGATTAAAGACTACCTTTATCTGAGCTGTCTGAGCAGTTAGTGTGTAAAGTACATCAGGCTTCTTATTAGGACGTCATCCGTTGCTAGTAGGCTTAGGCTCTGCAAAATACTGAGTACCCCTTCGGGAGATGTGCCATGACTGTTAACAGGTGAATAGTCTGTCACTTGTTTTGTGTCTCCCTGGGGGTCATTGCACTGCTGAAGGCTGGCTTTGGCTCCTGCAAACTATAGAAGTGTATGTGTTCTGCAATGAAGAATCACTTCGAAGTAAATCTCATCTATGACAGAAAAAATATATAGGTTAAAGATACCATTTTATTTTGGTCTTTTAAAATAAAATGGGGAATATAAGAGCCTGTAAGCTAGCATATGTTTTTCTGCCTGCCTCAATAACAGCCCACTCTTCTCTTTTGTTTTTTATACATTAGCCTGTACTGATTTTACCAAGTCCCTGCCTGAATATTGTCGTTGCCTCTTATTTAAGTTCTGTGAGATTGGGGGCCAGGGGGAAGAGGGGAGACAAAAAACCAAACCAAAACAACAATAGCAAAACCCCAGAAACTAATTCCTTAAAAAAAAGGCAACCTTGTCTGGTACAAACCTAAATAAAATAACAGGTATGTGCTTATGGAGACAAGTTATGAAATAAACTTGTCTGCAGTGTTCTGCCCAGCACTTCTGACTTCAGCAGTAGGAGAGCTAGGCCTAAATGTGCTCTTACATGGAAATTGCCAGAAGCAAGAAAACAGACTGAGGACTTATGAAATTGTTTGCAAACTTAGAAAACTCTGTTTAAAAAAAAAAAAAGAGAAGAAAAAGAGACTTCTCTGGGTTTTGTCCCTACAAAAATGAGAGGGTCTGGAAGCCAAGCTTCGTGAAAGAATTATAAATGGGAAAGTAAACTTAAAAATGCTGAACATGGTTTTACATGCCTATTGTGTTGAAATGAGTTGTCCTGAAATGCTGCTTCAAAATGTTTCTTAATTTAAAACTAAGGAAGTACATGGGGAATATCATTTTCATTTGGTTTAATACCTCAGATCTAACAATCATGTTCAGTTTGGTGGTCGGGGCATGAATGCAAGATACCCCCAGGGAACAGAGCAGTTGTGAGAGGCTATGAGACACATGCATCTCTGTTCCGTACGTGTCACTCCTCTTACAGAGCAGAATCTGTGCTCGCTGTGCAAAGGATACCTGATGAAGGCTATGGTGCTGTCGCTTCCCACCAGCCTGACGGGCCTCTTGTGCTGGCTCCGGTGCCCTGCAGCTCTACAGCAAATCAGATCAGAGAACAAACCTGTCTTAGAAAGTAACCCAGCAAGAAAGTCTTTGGGATCAGTTCCCTGAGCTGTTTCAACAGTCTGCTTATGTAAATAACTGGTGGCCACTGACAGAACTAGAGGTAATGGCCACAAACTGAAGCACCGAAAGTTCCACAGGAACTTAAGGAAAAATTTTTTAACAGTGAGGGTGCCAGAGCACTGGAACAGGCTGCCCAGAGAGGTTGTGGAGTCTCCTTCTCAGGAGATCTTCAAAACCCGCTTGGACGCAGTCCTGTGCCCTGTGCTCTAGGTGTCCCTGCGTGTGCAGGGGGCTGGATTAGATGATCTCTAGAGGTCCCTTCCAACCTTAAGCATTCTTTGATTCTATGATGATTCTATGATTCTATGAAATGGGCAGTGGATAGGTCAGGACTTCTTTGTAGCAGATCGGTCAGGACAGTAGCTTTAATGACTGCCCAACTCTGCAGCTTAATACAGTGCAAGGAAATAGATACAGGGCCTGTTTTTTTTTCCATAGGCTTCATCTGTTTTGAAAATCTGTTTTGAAAATCTGCCAGGATGGTTAAATTCTAATAGCCACCAAAAACCCCTGCTGATTTATCTCTAAGAGCAAGTCCTGTTCAGTGAAACCTTGCTTTAGTGAGGATTGTTGTTTATTTAACTCTCTTAGCAGAAACTCATTATTTGTGAATTTTATCTTGCTATTTGATCTGCTTACTAGCTTTTGCTGGAAAACTCTTTATCTCCTAGAATCAGCTCTAACCTGTCTGTGTTTAACAGCTGTAGAACGAAGTAGAAAGAGTATTGAAAAATAACATACAGCCCAGAAGTTCTTGTGGTAATCTGTTGTAAGACTGTATTAGTAAAGAGACATAGATATTGGCTAGTAATGCTAAGCATGAGATTGGAATTGGATCAGTGTAAGCTGTCACTTCATTAGTGGTAACGGTAACAAAAAGTGACTTTGGCTTGTGTAATAGTGAATGGTACTTCCTTTAAGGGTCTTTTAAAGGAATTACTTAATCAGCAATTCTGCCTAGATTATTGATGTATTTTGCATGTACAATGCAAAGATTCTGCTTAACTTAGTTGTGAAGTTTCTCTTAAGTTTGGCCAAACATTCGGTCTTTTTAAAGCTTCATACCCCAGATTCCTAAGGACATATGTGCAACCCTGTCACTTATTGGTGCGTGGCTCAGTAGTTCCTATGATTTGTCTTATTGCAAGTTTCTAATGCTTCGTTTCCTTTTCAGACCTGCTGAATCTATTACAAAGGCAACGGTGGACAACCAGTACAACGGCAGTGTTGGTTCTTTAAATGGACACCTGCTCTTGCAGTATGGCCCAGATATCCAGTAGCAATGGATTTAAACAGCGTTCGTCGCCTTCTTTGGCAGCTGCGAGGTCCAAAGATGTGGACAAAGAGGAGGCGTTGCAGATGGAAGCTGAGGCGTTAGCTAAAATGCAGAAAGAAAGAGGTGCAGCTGGAAATAAGCAAACTCTTCATTCTTCAAGCAGCACCAGACAAAAAGTGCAGACTCATAACAAGCAGGACCACGATCTTATGGTGTTTCCAGAGTCTGATGCTAAGAGAATGGAAGATAAACTAAGTAGTATTGACATAGAGAAACTTACTCATGCTGAACTAGAGAAACTGCTGCTGGATGATAGTTTTGAATCTAGTAAAGGACCTACATTACCAGTAACTCCCGTTTTGAACCCACCTGTTTCTTCACAGTTTTATCTTGGGCCTGCTGGTCGGAGAGGGCAGTGGGCACCTGGGATACCAGCACCTGCGACTTGCACTTTACCTCCTATTTATCCCCCAGCTTCTTTTACAAAACAGACTGGTGTATTTCAGAATGGATTCCATCCAAGTGTGTCCTCCTATCACTCTACAGAACCTATTTATTTTGGTCTTCCAAGACAGTCGCAATACATTTCATATCCATTGGCAGCTACTATACCTTTCCATCCACAAGGAAATGTTCCCATATATCCTCCAGTAATTACACCAGAAATGGCAAAAGTATTTGACAAAATTGCAAGCACCTCACAATTTCTGAAGAATGGGAAGTCAAGCACTGACTTGGAGATGACTGCTCTTAAGTCTGCAGTTTCTAATCTACCAGCCTCAGAAAGCTGCAGAGACATTAGTAAATTTGACTGGCTGGATTTGGATCCTTTAAGTAAACCAAAAATGGATAGTGTGGAGACTTTGTACAAGGCAGAAGATGATGGTGATGTGACTTCCAGCATGACTGCAGAGGATCCATGGGACGCTGTGCTCTTAGAAGAAAAGTTGTTAGTAACTTGTCATATGGAAAGAAAGGTTAATGGGAAATCTTCTGGAGCAACAGTTACGAGAAGCCAGTCCTTGAACATTCGAACAACTCAGCTTGCAAAGTTCCAGGGCCAAACAACAGAGGTGTGTAAATCAGTTTTCTAAATAACGATGTAGCAGTATTTAAAGATGCTTTATGAACAAATTTGTTTGCTGATTGTTGCTTGGCTTGGATAATATCCAAATAGTGTGGTTGTTACTTGTATATGTGTATTTTAGTGATATTCAGAAAACTGAGCACTACTACTGAAGTAAATACCAAAGTACACAATATGCCTACCCACTCTTCCTAATTTTTAGAGGAAATTGCCATTATCCAACACCCTACAAAAAAAAGAGGAGGGTGCAATATCTAGGTTGAGGAAGTGTTTAAATCATGTAGATAAATATTTAAGATGCTACCAAAAAAAAAAAAAAAAAAAACCCAAAAGATAGTGAAGTAGACATCAAAGAAAAGATGCATTTGAAGCAGCCTTTATCGCAGGTCTGGAAAGTGAGTTTTTTCACAGTGCTTTTGAAATTTCTCTCTTTTTTTTCTTTTTTTTTGAGTTAAAAAAGAAAGCTATAGACAAGACTTATCTTTGCTGCTTTCACTTGCAGGTTTTCACAGGACTTACTGTGTTTTCCTGTAGGCATAGACTTTTTTTCTCTGCAAATACTGGAGAGGTTGTAGCTGTAAAACTTCGGAATATACATCCTCGATGGTGGTGTTGAGGGAGGTTGCTGATTCAGAAATGCTGTGCTTTTGTCGTGGAAGAGGGAAGACATCATCTTGGTGGGGAGTTAACCTATCTGAGGCAGAGGGAAGAGCAAAAGGGCGATCTCTGCTCCGACATCAGGATCACTTTCATAAAAATTTCAATACAAAATTGCCAAAATAATTTTTAGTTATGACATACTTCTCCAGTAAGAGTTCAGTAAATGATCGTAAATTCTTTCTTTTTCCTTTCTTTACTAAAAAGTCATCTTCTGATAAATCTTTGATAAAACAAGAAATAACTTTATAGAAGTTGCATTTGCCACTTCACTAGAAAGTGAATCAATTCTTGTGGATTGTGTGGTGTGGTTTTTTGGTTTTTTTGTTTGTTTTGTTTTTTGTGTGTGTGTGTTTTATGTAGGCAGACTATACAGACTGAAGGAGAAGTCATGGCAGGAAAATTCACTTCTGCAGAAGCTGTGGCCTTGGTAGGGGAAGAATGAAAGATTTGTTTGCTTTAGAGATCTGGAATTGAAGCAGTTTTGAATGTTCTGTGTATTGTTTTGCTAAGTGTTTTTAGCAGGTTAGATACAAGCTATAAAGCCAACTATTATCATCAAGGGCGTTTTGAAAATTGTTCCTCAATCCTTTTCCCCACCCGGCGCCAGATTTTTTTTTCTGGATAAAAGGAAGATTTACTAGGCTTTATTTTAACGGGCTCTTTAAATTTCCACTGAAGTGAAATTTCTGACTGTTCATTTGGAGTATTTCCTGTTGTTCTAGCCTAGTTGTCAGTATTCTGGCAAAAGTCTAGTAGATGGCTAGTGGAGTGAAGGACAAAAAAAAAAGAAAAACAGAAAAGAAAAAAAAATCTTAAGCTCTAAATGCCTTTACCTTTGTTTTTAAGGGATCTGATTTATAAATGATGTGATGAAGGTTTTGTGTATAGCTTCAAGGTGCCCCCCTTCAGTTAAGCTTAGATATGTAAGCACAGCTATCTTGTTCTCATTACAGGGGGGGTAAACTTGGGGTCTTTTGCAGTTTTCTTCTTCACTTTGTGTCATTTTTCTAGTGATGATCATGTTGGTCTTCCTGCATTGTTATAAAGTAACCATCAGCTGGAGTAGCTGGATTGTGCTTCTGATATGTTGATCAGAGAAATTAGTATTTGTCTAATAGTCACTGAGTGTAATGTTTGCTAAAAAATTCCTGGCCTCTTTCAAGAGTGCAGCATTTTTAAAGGGTCCTTCCTATTTGTTAGGTCTAGTGCTCTTTGTAGGTCACACCTTTTCCAGTTCATGAAATTCTGAAACTCTGCCTTAGCAGTTTTTTTCTCCTGTTCCAGAGACCTGACTCTTTCTTCCAGACTCAGGCTCTTGGCTGTCTTCAGAATTAGTCATCTGCTTTTCAGCAGTAATATATTTGTAACCAATTCTAAGCAAAAGTTCTTCTTTCCAGAATGGTACTTTATTTTAAATACCTGCTGTTCCATCATGCTGTGCACACTGGAGGCATGCTGACTTTGTCAGCCTTCGTTGCAAACTCATCTCCCCTTACGAGAGCTCAGTACACACTCCCTTCACATGGGATGCTTTTTGAAGGTGATGTAAGAGAATTTTGCATCTCTGTATAAGAGCAGTGTGCCATGTGCCTTAGTGAAATAAACCCTCATGTGGTAGCAATATTCTGCTCGACACATTTTTGTTTTATTCATGTTGGCGTCACCTTACTATGTACTCATCCTGTAGTCAGGTGGTATAACTGGATCTTTTTTCAGCCACCATCTGTTTCAAACAAACTCTTTCTTTATAACAGAATCTTTCAATGAGTCCTTGATTGCATGTTCTAGATTTTCTTTCCACCTGCATTTCTCTAGTTTGTAGCAAAATAGCTCCTGCTTAATCTTACATACTAAAACTGAAGTAATAAGTTAGATGGTGATAATACAAAATTGCAAAATATCTTCAAGCTGTTTCTCTTTCTTGTGCTCAGTCATAGAAAGAAACCATAAATTGATCCAAAGATGAGCCCAGTATGAGGACTCTAAAGATGAGACAGATATGCCCTTTAAAGATAACCTGCTCTTTTTGCTTTAATTGTTGTCCATCCTGTGCTGCTGCGTTGTTTTTTAGTTTAATAATTGCTTACTTATGACAGTGTTATTTACCCTCTACCTTTGGCAAGTCTTTGTGTTTTACCTCAGTTAGCTGCAGGTAAGTATGTCCCACAGGATGTACTCTGTAGTCTGTCCTAACTAGCCTGGACCGCTTTTCCCTGAGTCACCTCATTATTAGCCTGCCTTTTTATAAACAAAGAATTACACTTACAAATTTCCAGTCATGTATTTTGATTCTGTCATATGATATTTTATTTCTTGAGTCAACAGATGGCTATGACTTTTGTTTCATATTTGATGAAACATGTATGCATTCATTATTCCTTTTAAGCTGCTTTTGTGTTTATTCCTTTGGGAAAGCAGAGGCAAAATGGCCATTTTTGTCCTATTTTAGAAGCTGTCTTCTCTCCCTTTTCTCTTCAGAGCTGAAGAGTCTTTTGGCTTTATATGCTTGTGGGATCTGAATTCACTGACCTTTTCCTGGTTGATAAGGTTAATTGTATTTGTAGAACACTTCTATTTTTGCAGCAGCTACTGATAAAGGCCTTTTTCTCAGACAGTTCTTTATCTAGTTTGGCCTGAAGTTCAAGTCCTGCCTTACAAGTTATTTCCTGTGTGGCTGATAGGTTTCGTGCCTTGATTTGCCCATCTGAAAGCTAAAGAAATTCAAATCTAACTTGTTGCTTAAGAGCATCTTAGTCCAGTGACCTTAGTTTTCTTAGTTTACCAAAACTTGCATTCCTGAAATTATCTTCCAAAAAGAGATCAAATTTGAACACTCTGCAAGAGTGTTCAAATTCAACTAAATAAGCAAGTAGGTAATTTCACATTAGCACTTAATTGCTAGCAATATGTGTCTGTAATAGCATTTATTTCTCTCCTTACTTCTGGATAAATTTGCCTGAGGACAACTGCCTTTTATTTCCTTACAAATCTCTGAAGTGCCAGCAGGCCACTGTGTAGCTTTTGTCCTAAATAACTGGACGACATCCTGCTGTGACATAGAAGTGGCCGCCTTGCATCATTAGTGTGGCTTTGCTCTGAACAATCCCATTGTGGAGCTTTCTTACTCTCTGGTGAGAGTTGTAAAGTGCTTTGATAGCTTTTTGTTCTATTGCCTAGCTTCTCACAGAACAGTGCTTACTCCTAACGGGGAAAATTTAACACTTGTATAACTTCTTGATTTGCAATTATTCCTTTTTTTTTTGTTTTTCTTCTTCTTTTTGTCATGCGCTCAGCTGAGCCTTTATTGAGGGCGTTTGCCTTTCACTTGCTAAGTTTGCTTCCTGTTTCCCTGTGTGCGATTTCTCTGTTTTAAGTGCTTGCTTTTAAGGCATGCGTGGCCTATAGACAGTAGCACGACACTGCTACTGGCATGTCAGCTGGCCTCACACTGCGCCAGAAATATTTTTATGTGAAACAACACACCAGAATGGGAGGAAACCTTTAAACTTAGGGTATCAGGCCTACTCCTGAATCTCCTTCAGGCTTTCTTTGGCTTTGCAGCTTCTTGCACTCATTACTTCCTCACTCTTGCACTCGTTGCATAGCTAATTCCCATTTTCTGGTCTGCTCTCCTTGACCAATTCTAAATTAATTCTACAGGACTAATTCTAAACTTCATGTTCTAAATGCTGCTTCCTTCCAGTGTACGTTTTTTTTTTTTTTCACCCCTGCTTTACAGCAAAAGGCTGAGGCACATCGGCAGAGCTGATGTGTAGCTCTGTCTGTAACTCCATAGTGAAGTTTTGGCAGAAGTTGAGGAAAAAATCACTTGTCAGCTGTTGTCTTCTGGTTCAGTAGAATTCAATGAATGTTGTGCTTGCAACTTAATCACCTTTTAGGAAGCAGTCTGCAGTTCAGTGAGTCTTTGCTTTTCAAGGTGGCAATGATGTAGACATGGTTTATGGAATGTACATAAAACTAATGATAAACACCAGGCTTCTGCAAGTCTCTCCATTACTTGTGGTTTTACAGGCTCTAGAAGTGTGTTTGTAACTATTCAAATACTTTTTTTTTTTTTTTTTTAATCTTTGAGCTGCAGAAAGACAATGGGACCACTGGCACACTGACAGACCACGCACTTCGCCAAGAAATTGAAGGGCAGAACCAAGAGCTGTCAGCTTTTTTGCAAGCGGTTACAAAGTAAGATATTACTGAATGCAAAATAGCTTTCAGAAGTAATGGAATGGCTCAATGAGTCTTTGTTTCTATGTTGGGAAGATAAAATCAGATTTGAAATTTTTCAGAAAGGCAACAGGTCCTGTTTTAAGCTTACTTTTCCTGAATAGGCAGGCTTGGGCAAGTATACCTTTTCCATTTGTCAGAACATTTCCTAGTTTTCCCTGGTCTTGTCGTCTTCTCCAAAGGTACAAAAAAATTCTTAAGCTATTAAGATTTCATTTACAATTTCAGAGATTCTTTTTATGCCTCCTTCAAGGAGCAGGCAAACTAGTAACATAGCCATCACCCTCCCCCTTAGGATCAATGTTTTACTCTTTCTTACCTTATCTGACACCCATTGATTCATCTTATCAGGTGCTACTGTAACTTAAATGTGAATTTCTATGTTGAAAATATTGGGATTAGCCATTTTAAAAATAGAATAGGAGATAAAGGTCCAATAAGTAATTGAGGAAATAAAGATGTTTTAAAAGTTAGTTAACAACAGCCAAGTTCAAAAAACAGGGATGTTTCTGAAGTGAAAAGAAAACTCCATAAAAAGTGAGTAGAGTCTTATACAATATAAACCCATGAAACTTATTGTTGAATCTCATTGAGACCAAGCTCTCAAAGGCTTTTTGTAACTGTTTCTAGTGAAATCAAATTATTGTTATTTCAAGATTCTATCCTGGGCAGCTGTGCTGCCCTGACTGGACAAGCCCGGCTAGAGATAACATTTTTTATTTTTGCTATGGTCAGTAACCAAAATGCTGGAGATAAGTGATCGATCATTGTAGATGAGTTTGGTTCTTAATCTCCTGTGATATTGTTCTAATGTTGGCAGAAATTTGGGATTATTTTATCTGTGTTAAATAGCAGTATAGCTGTCAATACTGTCTGTTGATTAGCAGGTGACTGTGTTTTGGTGCTTGTGTCCTGAAGAAAAGCCTTCCTCTTAACTTATCCTTCTTAATTTTCACAACTTATGGTACTATTTGAAAGATAGTTACTTGAAGTTTATATTGGACTTTGAAAAATTCAAACATATAAAGAGTTCTGTGGTCTTTGAAATAAATTATGTGTCAGTTTTAAATAAATGTTATGGAATAGTGCCTTTTTTTTTTTTTTTGAAACTACTTTAGAGCTTAGCTTCTGCAGAAGCTGAGCTTTGACCTGCTGAATATTTTAAGCTGTATGCAAATCCTACAGTTTTCTCTTTTTATTGTAAGATTACTTTTTTTTCCTGCTGTAACAGATGTTCATATAATTATTGCAGACAATGGTCTGAAAGTAGAAAATTCAAGTGTTGTTGTAAATACAGTTTAGATAAAGAACATTCTTTTCTGTTCTCAGACTTGTAGTTACTATCATGTTCTTTACCTTTATTCATACATATATCTATTGCAGTGTTTCATAAACATTTTCTACTTACAGTTTGAGGACCAAGTTTCCTTATGATAATCTACAAACAAATCCAGGTTTTGTGCTGAGTCCAATCATGCTGCAAAGAAATATAAGTGGAGAGAGTGCCAGTATCAAGATTTCTATAGAAATCAAAGGATTCCAGCAGCCAGTAACTTTTACATGTGATGGTATGTTTCTGCTTTTTAAATTGGAGCTTGCTTTAAACATTTAACAAGCTGTGGGCTGAGACTGTGTATTCATCCTAGACCAATGACATTCAGGTTTTGCAACCCCTGCGTTGTGGGTGTGTGGGCAACTGGCAAGGAATCTGAAAAGTGTAACTGAGGAACAAATTCTGTGTCAGTGCCTCCATCAGGAAATGTTTAGAGGCTGTGAAAGTAAGGTAAATCAGTTTAAAAGAAAGTGAAAAATGACTTTCTGAGAGTTAGACTGATTAAGGGTAATTTTTCCCCTCTAGGACTCTTAGTTATTTTATATCATTTATTTGTTTATCAAAGATGTGTCTGAGTGTTGAAATAAAGCTGTTTCAGGCCGTCTGAAAATTCAGACAAATAGGTGTCAGGAAATGATAATAAAAGTTGAAGCTACTTTAGCTATGGCACTACTTGAACGTGTGCTTGTGAACACTAAAAAAATTGTAGCTCACCATGCTTCAAATAAGCGGAGTGGTTTGTAGGTGAATGTGAGTGTCAATTTGCAGTGTTCTTTTGAACAAATTCGTATTTTCTCAGCAGCCAAGATTGCACAGCAATTGCACATTAAAGTACTTCAAAACTCAACTCTTCAGCCTTTACCCCACTAGAACCTACTAATGTTTTGCAGGGGGTTCTCTTTTCCAGACCATGTCACCTAGTAGCGTATCTTTGCCACAGCATTTCTTACCAGTGTCTGGTTTTCTACCTGTAGCAGTGTAGACCTTTGAGGATTGAATGTACTCCAGAGATGTCAAGTTGCTTTTTTGTTGGCTTAAGCTAGCTGCTGTGTCAGAAAACAAGTTCTCAATGCACAGAAGTGTTCATTCTCTAGCTTGCCAGACCTTATAGTTATTCTGCTGTGACTAATACTCTTAAGAAATGAGATGGTTCTTTATTGTAGGCTAAGGAGTTTTTCTGCTGATTATCCCTAAGATTAGACTTTTCCTAAAATTACAGACTTTATCCTTCCCTGCAAAAGGTTTTAATAGTGTAAACTGAAATTTTATAGCTTCAATGCTCTATTTTTAGAAGTTCTATGAATTCCAAGTAGCCTTGGAATGCGTTACGCATTCCGTCTCCAAAAGTCTTATTACTCTCTGTGCTTTCTCCTCGCTTCCTTTCCTGATGTGGAAACTAAGTACAGTTAAAATACTTCTGTAGCTAGTGAAAGACGGGTGTCTTTAGCTCATGCTAGCTAGGTGGATTCACAGTAACTGTCTACTGATTGTTTCTGTTCTTAGTTTGACTGTGCTGCGTAGCTTGGCCTCCTAATGCTAAAACTACTGTAATGTGGTGTGCGTTTCTGCTTAGGGGGAACTACAGCTCTTCGGTGCCAACTGCTGTCTAGGAAAGACCCAGAAGGGAACTGGAGTAGCTTCAGAGCTTATTTCATTAATACCTCCTGTTTTTTATTAGATTTACATGGAAGTACAAAACTATTGCTGCCATTCTCATGTGTTGGTAAGAAATTAATGACTGCTAATAAGTGTTGCACCTTGTGAAGAAACGGACTCAGTCTGGGGTGCAGAGTGAGACAACTTTATTTCCAAACCGACTTCTTTTTATACTTTCTTAACACAAGTGTTGCAAAGCGCACAACCAATCAGCATCTGGCCACCTGCGCGGTTGTCTGGCTTTGTTTCTTTTCTTCTGGCAAGACACGTCGCACACGAGGCAGGGGGAGGTGTTCCTCAGTCCTCGTCTTTCTCGGCTCTGTCCCCCATCTGCTGCAAAGACTGACACCCTTGTGGTTAACTATCTGCTAACAAGGTACTATTGTCTTTGAACAAGCCTCCACAAATAAGATCAGGAAAAAGAATTATAACTCCATCTTTGCATTACCCCACCAGCTGTTGCAGGGTGGGCTGGCCTTAGCCCGTATAGCCTAACATACAAACTGTTACTGCATTTTTTTTTCCACTATTAACCAACATATTCTACATTGAAAGCAGTACCTCAGTTGAAAAATCCCAATTTAATGTTTTTTAAATGTTCCTATTCCGCTCGCACTAGTGAGTAGAGAGCTCTAAACTTTTGTAGTTATTTTCGGTTTCAGCTGTATTTTTTCTGCATACAGCTGAAATCATTTTAATCTGTAGCCTGATTTTACATGCTTTTTTTTTTTTAATCCCTAGGAAAGTAGGGTTACAGAGGTGAGTTTTGCTGCTGGGTATTTTTCTTAGAAGAACTCTACTCAGCTTTTTTTCAGAAAACTGCTTGTCATTCGGTTTAATGTATAAAGCAATCCTGGGTTTGTGTTTCTTATCTCTCCCTGTTCTTGAGTTCCTTCACGCTTATTTTTCACATGCTACCAAATACTTCTGTGCTTGTTACAATTAGTCATGCATTAGAGGTGAAGCATTTGCGTTGTTCCTGTTGAAAAATGTAGTTGTGTTTCCCTTGTGTATCCACTGCAGTAGTTACTTTTTTTTAAAGACAGACAGAAAGAGCTTTATGAAAATTAGGGAGGTCAATGAGGGGGAATAAAAACGTTAGAAGGAACTGCTGAAAACATACAATTCCTCCATGTAATGTTCTTATAGAATTATTATTCTTGTAGTGACATTGCCAGAATACCTTTTTAAGGCAGGAAAACAAGAGCTAGGTGAGGAGGTGTAGCGAAAGGAGTGGAGTATTGTGTACTTTAAACTTCTGTGCATGTATAAAAGCATATCTATGCATTCTTCCTCAGTGTCAGCTGGTGCTGTGGGAGAATGGATTTTTTGGCTTGACTGGAATTATTTCTTTTATCTTGTGGTTGCTGGATTGAAGGGGAAGAATACTTCCAAAAAAGCATTTGGAACCTGATATGAAAGTATTGGTAGTTATGAGCTGCGTTTTGAAAGCGTGTGTTGATGCTTGCTAAAATCTAAGCACTACAATGTAGAAGCTGCCCTAGACATAATTGAGAGGGACTTTTCAGTAGGACTTGCCTCTGCTACAGTTGACTAATTCATCAACCAGAATTCAAAAACCAGAACAAGTAGCAAAGTTTAATCTTTAGCTCTTCGCATAGAGTTTTTAAACTAAAGACAGCTCTGGGCTCCTTTAAGTGTTTGAAGTGCTTACTGAATATGACTTAATGCTATGAAAGAAGATTCTATTCTAGTATATATATATAAAAAAAAGTTAAAACAAATTGCACATTAACAGTGTTTTCAAACTTTTGGTTAAGGGGGTATAACGCATCCTATTTTAAAAGGGATTTAGTGATTTCTGAAGCTACAGGCAGGTTTGTAAGATATGTTTCTTTGCTCAAATGATGAAACCTATGAACTTATAGAAGCATAAGAATCTTCTCTAACAGTCTAATAAATCTCAATAAAGAACAGTTACAACTTGAGTGAAAAACAGTTAATCTTGATTGCTGTACACACACACGTAATTACTAGATGTAATTTCTTTAAACAGTGAGTTCCCCTGTGGAGCTTATAATAATGCAGGCACTTTGCTGGGTGCATGATGACTTGAATGAAGTGGACATTGGCAGCTATATCCTGAAAGTCTGTGGCCAAGAAGAAGTTTTACAGAAGTAAGCAAATTCTTTTTCATTAATGTTTAACTTTTTGATTTTTCATGGCACAGTTACTGGAAAATATGTCTTTAATGATTAAATGCCTGAAAGCAGAAGTATCTTTGTAAAATGTAGAAGAGGCTTTTTTGCGTAAAAATTAATCTCTTTAAAGTTGCTCTGGGATATGACAATGTTGGTCTTCAACAATTTCCTAGAATTTTCTTCTAATCTACACTTGTTTGTATGGTGAACTTGTTTGTATGGTATTCTAAAATATAGATTTCTCTATAGTCTTTCTTTAGATGGAGAGGATGGTGTAGCTTATGACTGCTCTTCAAACACCAGCAACTAGATAAATATATTGATGCACTTTGTAATCATTTGATATAATCTAATTTTTTCATAACTATGACACAATATTTTCTAGGGTAAAATACTTTCCATAGTAGCCGTAATAGTTAAGAGCTTCAGCAAAAACATAGGTATCTGCAATAGTATATTGGGCCTTCTGCAGAAGTCAAAAACAGATCAAGAAATATCTTGTGGATAATATATATATATATATATATATACATATATATATATATATGTGTGTGTTTATATATATGTTTATATATATTTTATATGTATATTTAAACACCTCATTATTTGGAGCCTAACAAGCTGCTTTAGAATTTCATCTGTGAAGTCACTGCTTTTTTAATGCGAATAATGATAGTTTTTGTTTCATTTTCATTCAACAGTAAGCACTGTGTAGGAAGCCATGAATATATCCAGAACTGCCGGAAATGGGATACAGAAATTAAACTGCAGCTCTTGACCCATAGTGCAGTGTGCAAAGAATTGGCACGAACAGTAAGTACTTCCTGAACTTTAGTAAATTTGATTTTGTTATTCTGAAACCAACTCATATAAAGTCAGGTGTATTAGTTAGAGTGGTAGAGTTAGGAAATAATTCTTGCAGGAAAATATGTGGACTTTTGTCAACATCTAATTTCTTGGCTTTGGGACAATATTTAAGGAGATCTATTTTCTTTGACCAGCTTCAAGAACTTGGGAAAATTTGATGATCAGAGTTGTAATCTTGTATAGTTAAAAAATCTACTTATTTGCCGTGAATTGTGTTCTATCCTACTAAAATGAAATGAAATGCATAGTGAACTTTGGCAAGCAAATTACTGTAGCTGGAAAACAATATGCAAGCTTTTACTCATATCTTTAGACCTGAAAAAGAAACAGCACATTTCAGAGTTAAAAACAATATGAAAACAGTTTTGAAATTTAGATACTTGATACTGTGAGAGTGGAATTAGATGCGCAATTGTAATCTTATATAGTTAAAAAATCTACTTATTTGCTGTGAATTGTGTTCTATCCTACTAAGAGGAAATGAAATACATAGTGAACTTTGGCAAGGAAAGATTTTTTAAATGTGAATACTGACTCTTAGATCAATTACTGTAGCTGGAAAACAATATGCAAGCTTTTACTCATATCTTTAGACCTGAAAAAGAAACAGCACATTTCAGAGTTAAAAACAATATGAAAACAGTTTTGAAATTTAGATACTTGATACTGTGAGAGTGGAATTAGATGCGCAATCCTTGCACTTTTCTTCCTCTGTCCCAACATGTTGCTGTTTCATAGGCTGTTAGCTACCTATTTCTTCTCCCCCCCCACCCCACCTTTTGAAGAGATCACATTTTATCTTTTCCCTTATACTCCACAGGTGATGAAAATTCTTAAACAATATTTGAAATTATAGAATGAGACCCAATATCTCCTGTTTTATTATAGGAAGAAGATGATAGAACACCTGTGCATCTAACAAAACACCTCTACAAAGTAGAAAAGCCTTTCAGAGATGTTGTTATAAGGTAATGCTGTGAGGTTATTTTTATAATCAAGCTCACTATTGAACTTCTGAGTATGGTGATGTTACACTCTTGCACTTCTGTTCAATATTATTGCTTGTTGCAGGTCTTCTGTTGAAGAGCTTCTTGATGCCTATCATAAACAAATTGAGATAGTGCTTAGAAATGAGGTAAGCTTAATGAGCTATTGCTGCACTAAAATTAGCATGAGACTTTCCAACTGTCTTGTTAGGAAACAAAGACCAGCTGAAGCTCTTGAAAAAGTAGATCTGAGAAAACTGTCAAAGGTAGATTTAGAATCATGGATTTGCAGATTTCTTTCTCTTTTCTAGCAAACAAGTATAGTCTCAGCTATAATAGAAAAGCTGTGCCTTCCAAATCCTGGAATGCCAAATAACCTTTTCTTCAAAATTGCTACAAAAGATTAACTTTGATTAAAAAAAAAAAGAGAGAAGGCTGGAATCAACATTGTTATCAGTATATCATCATAGCATTCTTAGCACAATTACAATCTATGCAGAAGCAAGGAACAGTAGTTGTGTGCAATGGGAATTACTACTGAAGTACGTCTGAACATTTAAGTTTTACACAAGTGTAATACCTTATTCTGCAGCGTTAGATTAAGTGATATTGTGTTGTCAAAACAGTAGTGTATATTCCACTGTGTCATAGGTAGCTTAAAAAAGCTTGCCAGTGAAGATTCATGTGAGGTAATTTTCCAGATGCAGAAGCTATCTGAAGATAAATTAAGCTAATCTTTTTAGGAATGTTTAAAGTAGGTTAACTCCTGGTAGTAACTTACCTTGGTGACTTAAGAAACCTTAGGTAGCTCTTTTAAAAGCAGTATTTACATATTCCCTTGGTATCATTGTGAAGATCATTCAACTCCCTTGATGGTGATTCACAGTGTTCTCAAGGGTAGCTTTTGAACACAGTCTTATTGTAGAAGGGTGAAATGTTACTGCTATCTTGTGTGGTGCTTTCCTTGTTGCCTCGCTCTTAACAGCTGCTCCAGCTTGCTGGTTTAATGAAATTTCACTGGCTGAGCTGAGGAATGCAAGAGTTTCTCACTTGAATGTCATGTTCTAATCTTTCCACATTTTTTTTTAAAGATGGGAGATGTAGCTTTTAGATGGTGATTAGATTCACGTATCAGCAGTCAACCCACTTAAAAGTTTTGATTTCCTGGAGTGAATTCCTTTGCAAATTCAGTGGCTGAAGATTGCTAATGCAAGTGAAAGAGTTTTAATTTACCTGCAGATAAGCTATCCATAGCTCTTAATTTTACATTTATGGACATTTAAAAGTTGTCTTTTTATTCAGATAGTCTTGAATGTCTATAATTCTTATCAAAATAACCATGGTAATTTTGTTTTTGATATGCTCAGGGAGTTATCTTGGGAGTGTTAGCTTTTGACTTTGGGCTTAAATATTTACAATGAAGTCCTCCAGGTTATATGGTTATTTTCTTACAGGGAGCAAGTTAATTGTTGTGAGGCAATTGCCATTTCTTTTTTTTTTTAAATTCAAACTGCTTCTTTGTAGCCAAGTCCTGGACTATGCAAGGTGTGGGGTAGAAAGATCTAACTACAAACGTATTATAGTAACTCCTCTTACTTAGTTATAAATTAATGGTATGGAAGGCAAAAGATTGCCACAAATTTTCAAATGATTCCTTCAAGTGAACTTCAGAAGTCTTTGCCTAGAGCTAGGTGGTACAGGTAGAAAAAAGCTGGAGCCTTCCACTGTGTGAGTGGGGCTTTTTGGCGGGGGGAGAGTAGGGGCGATAAGGAGGAGGAACCATTCTAAAATCCCTACTGTTTGTTTGCTACCTTGATAACTGAGCTATAAGGAAATTTTTGGTACTGAGGTATTTATGTAATCAAATGGTTACACTACAATTAGATGTATTTGAGATTTAAATCTCCAATGAATTTTTTCTTAGTAGTTGATTCTAAAAATACGTTTAAAGCAGACGAGTTTTGCAGCTGTGATCAGGTTTATGTATTCTTTCACACTTTTCTTTTTAGAACCAACATAAAGCAGTAGAACATGTAATAAAGACTGTCAGAAAAATCTGTTTTACGTTGGATGGTGTAGAGACTCCTGCAATAACAGAATCTGTAAAGAAGCTAAGGAGGGTGGTTAATCTTCAGAGGACTAAAAACACTGAGGTAGACCTTCACGCTCCAAATTGCATTCTAAGGGTTGGGCGCGTGGGGGGGGATTTTTTTATACTATTTCAGAGTCTTTGATGGTTCTGGGTGTCTGCAATAGTTTAGTGAAGATGAACTACTACTAGCACCTTTTGCTGTTAATACAATTTATCATTTGCTCTGGAAACCTTTACTGTTCAAAGTAACCACTTTTTAAAGCTTTGAAAAAATACTGTTTCTGGTTCTGTGTACAGATCTGTATATCAGCAGATGGTGTTAAATCTGAGTAAGTGGGACTGATGGGCAGCTCATGTCCTCTGAAATCAGTGCCTCTCATAGAAGAGGAATTTGCATTTTGTATTTTCTATGTAATATTTACATAAAATGATAGCATCTTAAAACTCTTAACCATTATATTGCTTGATTTCTGAGCACATGAACAAAAAATCTCAAATATTTCATATGATCTCAAATAGTGCCAATTTTGATTGAACTTACAATGAGCAGTTCAGTTGAGCAGAAGTCTCAAGTCACTTTATCAAAAATTGTCACTGACGGAGAAGTGCAAATACAAAAATGAGATAGCTTTGCAATACTAATTCTGTTGTCTTGTAGTCAGAGTAAAGTGGGAATTTATGTGTCCTTTTTCCATCTTTCTCAGATTCATCAGTTTAGTGGTATGTTTGCCGTGCTAAGCTGAACTCATGCAGGATGCACAGGGCAAATAAAATTCTTGCAGGAGAATACAGAAAATACTTACTAAAGCTTGGTGAAATTCAGTATATGAAAAAATTCTCCAGAGTTTGTTTTTGGTATGGAAAAGGTATAGCAATAATTGGATTACAGTGTAAAAAATACTTCCAAAAAAGTTATCCCAAAGAAATTGGAAGAAGTGCATCATTACTAGTTTAAAAAAAAAGAAAAAAAAATCATTGAAAATTGGCTTAAATTATAATATATACACTTTTTAAAATTGTTTATCTATTGTGGGAAGAAATAGCAAAAAATTTAAAGAAAGAAGTAGAATATCAAATAGAAAATAACATACATTGCAAGTATTGTACTGTATCAGTGGCTGTCAGTCTGCTATCCAAAGTACTTGCAGTACGTCACAATTAAAGTGGGGACATTTGTTTTTAAATCCACCAACATAACCTCTGATTTAAAGTTGGTTTTATCAGAAGTAGAATTTGGCCTGAAATTCTTCCTTATTATAAGGGAGTAAATTCCCATGATTAGTTTGTCTTTAGACTGCAGCAATGTCCTTGTTGAGAAGAGAGATCTCTGTAATACTATATCATGTTTTGACTTTGACTTTTAGCTGTTTTTGTGTAATGCTGTGAATGTAGCAGATAGAGCTAGAAGAAGGTTTCTTTAGTTGTTTAACCACTAATGTTTTTATTCAGGAATCTGAAAATAACCCTGACTACAAAAGAATGTGTTAACAAATGCTATAAACAAAACAACTTTTCAGATCCAACTTGCTGTGTAATTGGGCTTTCAATCCTAACAACCCTGCTTGAGTTTTGTCTCAGATAAGTTTGTATCTGTGAACAATATTCCAATATGCTGTGTCTTTTAACAGTTTCTAAAAGATACTAAAATAGTTGTGACTTGACAACCATGAGCCTTTGAACTTGGGAAAAATTTGCTACACAGAAGGGAAGTTGAGATGTTGTCAGTTAACTCTTAAGGAACTGTGAGTGCAAAAAGCCCAAATATGGACCTAATTCAGATATTTCGTAGTTGATCTGTACCAGACACTTGTTAAGAACAGTGGATGAATATGGGTTTCTTCATTCTGAAACTTGTTCCAACTTTACTACACAGGCATCCTTAAAATGTGGCGAGGACAGTAGCAAGAGCTCATCTGGTGAGTTAAGTTCTTCAGTCTTATTTACAATTGTTTTCAGGAGTCTGCTTTAGGAAAATGTATATTAAAAATATGTTACAATCTAGGTTCACTGCGAAACC
>NW_010578239.1:158950-179202 GCF_000705375.1 Tinamus guttatus
TCTGCAGTAGTTTCTTCAAAAGATAGTAGGGACACCAAGGAAGCGTGGACTTCCACAGAACATCTCCAGTTCACAATATTTGCCGCACATGGAATATTTTCTGCTTGGGTATCAAAGTGAGTAGTTTATCAGCTGTAAAAAATTTCATCCTTTTATAGATTTATTTGTTGTTTACTTCTCTTTCTTTTCTTGTCCAGTTATGAAAAATATTACTTGATTTGTTCTCTGACCCATAATGGAAGAGATCTGTTCAAGCCTGTTCAGTCCAAGAAGGTTGGCACATACAAAAGCTTCTTCTACCTGATTAAATGGGATGAACTGTAAGTGTCTTAATCGTAAAAAACACTAAATTACATTCATATATAGCACCTACTGAACTACCTTATGAATGCAGCTTGGCACCTCTAAAGAAGGATGAATAAAGCTGCTCTTATATGATGGTCAGATTATTTAGATGGGGAGATAATGCAACTGACTTGTACAGAAATTAATAATGAACAGTTTTGGTATGTAAAACAGTCATTATAGAAAAAGCCAAATGAAAAGAGTACTTTGCTAACAAATAAAACCAAAAATGTAAACAAAAACCTGAGCTTGAATTGTTTGGTGTGGTGTATATTCCTCAGCTGGTTTCTTCATGGGTACAGGATTTGTGACATTTCAGGAACTCAGCTTTCAGTTGTTGTTAAGAGCTTGTTTTGTTAGGATGGGAATCGATTGTTAGCTGAGAGGTGATGATTTAAATCTGAGAGGTGAGGACGCAGCTAACATGGAATTGAGTGAGTCCATGGTAGAGAGTGGAGCGGGAAGACTGGTTGTGCTGGACTCTCCAGCTCTTTGTAAGAAATGTGATTTAATAGAAAAATATTCTTTACCTATTAAAAGGGGCCGTTCCAAATCTAACTACAGTGCAAAACTGTAATCCAGTAGTATTTATGAACTGGTGGTGGGAGATAGTGAACTGAAATATAATTGCATGAAAATTAAACTTTGTCCTGCATTGTTGATTGGCTTTTTGAAAACAAAAATCATCAACAAACTGTATTAACAATGAATTTATAACTTGTTAGTAATTGTTTTTCCTCCGTGGCTGACATTTTAATGCTTTTATTTTATAGAATAATTTTCCCCATCCAGATTTCACAACTGCCATTGGAATCAGTCTTATGTTTGACGTTGTATGGAATCCTAAATCAAAGTAGTGGAAGTTCTCCTGACTCAAATAAACAGAGAAGGGGTCCAGAAATTTTGGGTCAGGTTTCTCTACCTCTTTTTGATTTTAGACGGTAAGTGTCCAAAATATGATTCAAATTATGGTGATTCACTGTATAAAACTTATTCCACACCCATAACTAGAGCAGCTGTTTCAATGACCCTGAATGTAATGGGGCATAACAAAGCTAAGACTCTTAAATGATGTTGTTATAGAGAACGTGTCTTGAGCTAAATTAGGTATAGAACTGTGCTGAATTGTGAGGTTTCCAAAAAGCTGTCTGAAAAACTATCTGCCAGAATACTAACTGTTCTTGTAGCTATTCTGTAAAGCCTCAGTGTATATGCTTGAGCTGTGACACCAAAATTGGGCATGATACTGCAGAAATTATCACCCCAATGCAGAATAAATGGCTTCTGTATTTATGCTTGGGCTATCCTAATTATATGCTCTCCTGACTTTGAGGTCTTCCAGGGAGCACATGCTGCTTTACTGTCCTCTAAGACCCCTAGGCTTTCTTAGAGAGGTGGTAGTTAGTATTGCTTATGTTGGTTTTGCCTGGCTGTGTCATTTGATTCTAGGTATGACTCTGTTTGGCTCAGATTTTCTGCTCGAGTCCAAATTGTGAAGCCATCCAGCGTTTAGCCTTTGTTTACCATCACATGATATGCTTCCTGAAGTTATTGGTGAAGACATCTAATAACATAGCTCTGCAGACAGATCTCTGAAAATTGCTGTAAAATCCTTATCCACCATTTCTTCTTCCCATTATAGTTGCATTTAAACTTACCAGGAACTATTACTTATCATATTTATTGTGATGTGATAATAAATCTGCCCAGTGCCTTAGATGAAATATCTTAAGGCTACACTTTATAGTACAAATCTGTCACTTGAAACATGTAGCTTCTATAAATCTCTTGTGTATTAGTGCCTATTTGATTTAAATTTACTAGTTAATTGTGTTCCCGCTGAATCCCTTGATAGCTGTTCTCTATCAGAATATTAGAATAGTGGAAAGGCTTATCATTACCTCATTTCCATTCCTACCACCTGGATGGTTTTCTTCTGGAGACATGTCTTTAGTTTACCAGGAGTAATTGGAAAATGGACTCCCTTGGGCCTCAGGGCCCTGTTTAAATTTTAAAGCTCTTTTAGAGTTTCAAATACAAGTAATAGAGATCTGTTCACTTTTAGCAGGACCTATTTGACATACTTAAACTGCTTGGCACTTGAATGATCTGCACCAGACCCTATCTCTAACTAAAACTGCAAGGACTGATCCAATTTTCCCTTTTGCATGGGGAACAACTTGGGGGTACTTAGCAGTATAGGCTTTCCTGCATTGTAAAGCAGTATTACAGTGGCTTGCAGCTGCTTTAGGTCCTCTGCTGATTGAGAATCAAAAACGTGTTTGTAAATGACTTTTCAGCCCTCTGTCTACAATTACATTTCACAGGGTGTGATTAAAATTAGTTTTTATTTTTATGTGAATTACAAATTTTGTTTTATATGTCCGTCATACAAGTTTGTTCAGCAGTTAGAAGTGTGGGGAGAAAATTATATTTTCAATCAGTGCAGAGCACTGCAATAGTATGTGTTGGGCTAGAATTTGCTGAGTGACTTATACATGGCAGTTGTAGAGATGCTGGTATCTAATTTACCTGCTGTCTACTTTAACTATAATCCAGATAGTTAAAGGTTATAGGCAAGTATTCCACTGCTCTTGCAAGTAGCATCAACAGCCAGCAGGAACTGAAGACTAGTGAACTAGAGTGTGGGAAGATTAAAAGGTCACTCTTGTGCTTTGGAAGAATTTAAAGCCAGACTGGAAGCCCTTCTGATAAAATGCTTATGGGGGTGGGAAGGGACTTAAAACAGTTGCTCTTGTTGAGGAAACAGAAGGCTGTGGCAAGTAACTCAAACTGGAGGATTATTAAAGAGAGCAAACTTTTCAGTTGTGCTTCAGTGGCATGGCTTCATAATCTTCATTGTTTTATTAACCACAATACAGGGCCTGAGCCATCTCTCAAAACACAATAAAGATTTGACCTTCAGGCAGTCTTCTGAGACTGTATTTTGGTTTTTGGCAGATATGTCTATGGTGGGCCTTGCACACTTAATGAGTACAGCAGTTAGATGATTTATAAAGTATTTTCAGTTATGTCACATTATTGGAAACTAAACTTGAAATATTTCAAACCAAACTTGAAATATTAGCATCATTTGATTTTTGAAATTGCAGATTCTAGAAATATGCAAAGTCTAGGCCAGTAGTTAGGTCTGTAATAAACAGTCGTGCATGTGCCCTTATTACTGAGAGTAAGGAGCTGCATGTGTCCAGTTTTATTTCTCAGATGCGTAGTGGTTTTTCTGCCCTGCCACCCAAGCTTCATAAGAATTAGGGAGCAGTTTATTTAGCTGGGTCAACTGTTTCTGCATTGTACTTCCTTCCGCTTTTTGGCTTAGAGGTTGCCTGTAGGGTTCACACGATTTAAAAACTTCAAAACATGGAAGAGAATCAAAGGAAATAAACTGATTGGCTTGATGATCACGTTACCCTTTTTTTCAAGTTGGAACATTGTGTTGACCAATTAATGATGCATTTCCTATGTTCTTTTCTGAATACCAAAACTTAAAATGTCTTAAATGTTAGGGAAGTGAACACATCTGGTATTATTTTAGTAAGAGCATCTGTCATGTGCATAATTCTTTGCCTGGGCAGTAGAAACATGGGTACTCCATTCAAAATACCTTCCTAAACCATGCTAATATAGGTTAATTATTTCTTTGCAGGGACCATTAGTCTTCTCCAGAAAATATTTTGATAACTATTACCTTGAAGTAAATAGCCTGTGACATGAATACGCTGTACCTGCTTTCTCTCTGTTTAGATTCTTGACTCGTGGAACAAAGCTCTTGCAACTCTGGACCTCATCGCTTCCCAGTCATGCATCAGGGCTGGCCAGTAAGAGAGGAAATATGGAAAGAATAGTCTTGCAGGTTTGATATGCTTTGACTTTATTTTGCCTTGACTGTGTTGTGTTTGAGTTTTGTGACTCATGAATTCTTGCATGAGTTATAATAAATCAATAATTGATTTGGATCAGGGTGTCAATACTGTTAAATCATGCTTGAAAGCCAGTATGGAGTAGTTACCACTAAGCATTAACGTCAAAGAGTGAAAAACTTCTATAAATGTATTTAAGTCAGATGCTGAATGACAATGATGGAGTCAGAGAATCTGGAAGTTTCTTGGTAATATATAATAATAAGTGCTCTCAGGCTGAGAGAGAATGTCTTCAAAAAGCTGTCTGTAGAAACCCGTGCTGAATGGGATGTTGTCTGGACCCAAACAGCCATTTCAGTTTCTATATAGAACTTACGTCCTTCTCATTCCAAACTAAAAGTCCAGATTTCTTTCCTGAGAAGACACCTTGTTTAGCAGGATTTGGTGGTCTCAACATGTGGTCAGATTAGTGGTTGGATTGAAACCACTGGTGCTTTTTAATATTTTTGTGATTAGTCTCAGCTCCAGGCCTTCTTTCTTCTAAAGAATTGCTCAACTGCTGTGCACTTGCTGTGCTGTGCAAGAATGCAGTGGTCGTACAATTGAGGATCACGGTTACAGAGGAGAATTGAGACCAGAAAAAAAAAAAAAAGGGAAAACCATTATTTGGAAATTTAGGGATATAGGACTTAGAAGTTCCTAAATATTTGAGCTTGCTGTAAGGGTGAACTTTTTGTGCTTGTCTTAGAAACTTAGTTGTTTTTCCAGCTTTTATTTTTTCTTTTTTTTTTCTTTCCCTCTTCAGGTTGACTTTCCATCCCTTGCTTTTGATATTGTATATCAAATTCCTCAATCTGTAAAGACTACTGTGTGTCATTCCATAGAAACATTGGAAAACCCATTGAAGGAACGTCTGCTTACCATTCTTTCTAAAGATAACAGCATTGGGTATGTTCATCTCCTTGTGTGTGATGGTTTGTGATAGGATATGGAACTTGTGGATAGGATATGTACTACTTTTGTAATACACTTTTAGTATATTTTATTTTTTAGTATATTTGAAGTTCTGTGGAGGTGTAAACAAAAGACTGAATAAAACATGTAAAATAATGGTGCTGACTTAAGAAGTTCATTTGTGCTTTCTGTGGTCTCTATCCTAGTGTTCTCCAGTTATAGGATTGCTACCCTGTTAGTCCCTGGTTACAGCTGCCTCTTCCTGCCTGGCGTTCCTTCAAATGCAGGCAGGCAAATGTGTGTCTCAGAAACATTTCGGGCAGGCATTACCAAGTGTTGTCATCAAACAAACAGTAACATTTTGGTTTATTTGAGATTATAATGTGGGATAGATAGGAATAGGTTTTAGTATAACTTTGAACATCTGTTTCTCTTGAACTTTATCCAAGTTCTGCTCTTTCATGGAGAAAAAAGCAGCTTTAAGTTTCATTTTACTTGTGCATGAAATTATTTGTATGTGTGTCATGATTGGGGATTTTTCATATGATGCTATGCAGCTTGTTTTGTAAACCAAAATGCTTTTGTCTGCAGGCTATCAAAAGAAGATAAACAATTTTTGTGGGAGAAGCGACATTATTGTCATAGTCATACTAGTTGCCTACCAAAAATACTGGCTAGTGCCCCTCATTGGGACTGGGCAAGTCTTCCTGAAATATACTCGTTACTGCAGCAGTGGCCTCCTTTATCACCCTTAGCTGCACTGGAACTACTTGATTCAAAGTAAGAAAGACAAATAGTTCAGTTCTATTTGCGTGCTGTGTGTTAAATGGTTTTTGTTCAGTGGATGACTGCATGGATAGCAGTGTTCAAAGGACATGTACCAACTCTTGGCACATTAGCTTAACTGAGCTATGTGGTGAGAGTGATAGTACTGTGTGAGGTTAGAATTCTGAATTCTAGCATAGAGCAAGAGGGTAAGTTACATAGTCAAGAGATCAAGACTCAAGTCTTGCAAGATTAGTACGCTTGTCATAAATGAGCGCAAGTGTGTTTGCATGTTAGGTAATGTCTTTGAAGGGCTGAACTGTGACAGATTTTTTTTTTTTTTTGTGATCTTAACTAATTTTGGGGGAAGAAAAAAAAGAGAAAGAGTGGAAGTGCTGTTCAAATGATATAAACTTGGTGTGTGTTTGTGGTGACTTTCTAGGTTTGCTGATCAAGAAGTGCGAACTACAGCTGTGAATTGGATAGAGGCATTAAGTGATGATGAATTAACAGACTTCCTTCCTCAATTTGTGCAAGTAAGACTTCATGCTCACACTAAAGCTTCTAATTCTTGCTCCTGAAAACAAAGGAATTGCTGATTATAGGTAACAGAAATGTAGTAGCACATCTATCTAATAACTTACGTATGAAAGAAAAAAAGCAGTCTGTGTCCTGCATTTGTGATGCTTCTGTTAATGCACTAGTCAAAAATCTTAGTCTTTTTCTAGAACTAAATTGAGTGCATTTTCTTTATGTTTAGGCAATGAAGTATGAAACATACCTGGACAGTGCTCTTGTCAGATTCATCTTGTCTCGGGCTTTGGGAAGCATTCGAATAGCTCACTACCTGTATTGGTATGATGTTCTGTTCAGTTATTCTTATTTTTATAACTTACTTACCATCAGATTAATGTTTCCAGAATAAATATTCTATCTTCATGTCATAGTTTATAACAGTGAATGTTGCATAGAATTGATAGTAAGCAAAACATAAATGCTATTTTTCATGAAGAAGCAGAAGCAGGTGATGCATTTACAAAACGAAAACTTAAATCCTTACATCCTGTAAATCAGTAACTTGAGATGTTTGTAGTAAAGGTTAAGTGTTTTAGTCATCTTATTACATTATTTGCAATATTTTGTTTAGGGAAGAGTAACTTAACATCCTTTATTTCAGGCTTCTTAAGGATACACTACATGATGCAAAGTTTGGTGTAAGGTATGAGCACATTCTTGGAGCTTTTCTTTCAGTCTGTGGAAAAGGCTTGAGGGAAGAGCTGGAGAAGCAAACCAGACTGGTACAGCTTTTTGGAATGGTAGCAGAAAAAGTAAAGCAGACAAGTGGATCTGCTAGACAGGTATGTTCATTAAGTTTTTAATATATTTTAAGAAGATTACACTGAGTAAACTCTCAAAGCAATCCAATAAATCAAATCTTTAGAGTGCTCTATGGAATGTGGGAAGATCTTTGAAACTGTAATTAATGTATTTTTAACACAATGACAAGCACCTTTTGTGATATTAGTGCCGTATTTCTGGGTTTATGTGTTTTCGGTAGCTGACACCACAGTAAAAGTGTAAATCTTTTTGGCATTCCTTTGATATTGAGGAGTTAGGTATCAGTTTTATTATGCTTCACGATAACTTTGTCCAAAAGTTTTCCATAGATAAACTTCAGTTAGGAAAATAACAAATGGCTTTTTAAAAATTATTTATTTGTCTGCAGGCTGTATTGCAAAATGGTATGGAATGTGTGCAGTCCTTTTTCTTGAAGAACAAATGCCGTTTGCCTCTCAATCCTAGCCTTGTGGCAAAAGAGCTAAATATTAAGGTATGGAAAAATCAGTGGAGTTGTTATTGCAAACAGTAGCTTTATTTTGTTATGTACAGCAGGTAATACTGTATGAGAAATAGGTAAATCATTCTTCCCATAATTCTTCAAATTTTGGCAGTATTTGTTCATCTACAGGCTTGATAATATCACCGTGCATGATTAAGAACTTAAAACTTTGAGCACTGGATTCATCGCTGTCAAGGGATGTGGTTTCTTTTGCTTTCCTTCTTTACAACAAATATTAAATCACGCGTGCATACTTCAAAGCAGATAAATAAGAAAACAGTGAAAAGCACAAACCTCCTTTTTTTTTCCACATAGTCTCTTAGATCTTAAATAGTTGCTGATAAAATATTTATCTCTTTTTTACTTACTGTCTATTTCAAAAATCACCATGTTGTAGTACTGTATTTTGTACAAGACTTAATGAATATCAGCCAACAGGCTCTTACTCAAAGCATGTGTTCACCACAATTACAAGTTCAAGAACCCTGAGTATGCACAGTGATTGTCTTGCCTTATGTGCCAATAGAAATAGTGTTTTGTTCTTGTTTTTTTAAAAAAAGAATTAACATGAATTCTACTTTTAGGCATGTTCCTTCTTCAGCTCTAATGCAGTACCACTGAAAGTTGCACTGGTAAATGCAGACCCTCTGGGAGAAGAAATTAATGTGATGTTTAAGGTAGGCTTCTTGTGTTTATTGGAGAAAATTCATTGAATGATAGATGATATGAATGAAACAGTGTTCAACTTCAGTGCAGACCAAGAGATTTATTTTCTAAGTTTTCCTCTCTGTATCTAGAAACTGTCCTAACAGATAAACAATTATAAAAGGAATAAATGTCTGAAAAGAGCTAATTTTCATTGAAAATATTTGCTTCTTTTTGAAATAGAGGGGGATCTTTCAGTATAGCACTGACTCGGATCCATGTAAACAAAGACTTGGGAATCTTGAATGTACCCCTATGATTTCCTTATTATGCAGGAAATAATGTATTTTTCTAGATGATATATATGTAAGTGTTTAACTGTGTGATCTTTTCAAAGTTGCATAGGATGATTGTTGGTACTAGGAATTAATAGTCTCTGTTAAGGACAAGTACAGTTTCCCCTCGGATAGCCATTCTCTTAACTCTTCTTAGAGTGAAGACATAAGAATTAAAAACACAACACAGAATAACAACAACAAAAAAGGAGGGGACATTGTTTGCTTAAGATTACTTTAAATAGTAAAATTTCAGAAGTTAACCAATTTGTGAACACATTGCAAAATCTGAAAAATAAGTGAACTGCATGTGAAACCTTAATTGCACTCTATCGCTTACCCCTTTGGGTGCGTAGCTGTGAGGAAATTTGTAGTATAATGTAACACTTAGTAGAAAAAAGGCAATAAAAATCTGCCAACTTTGGTTTTGTTGAAGTTATATGACATCTCTGCCTTTTTCTTTTTTTTTTTCTTTTGAGGTTGGAGAAGATCTACGACAGGATATGCTGGCTTTGCAGATGATTAAGATTATGGATAAGATCTGGCTGCAGGAGGGGCTGGATCTACGGATGGTTATATTCAAGTGTCTCTCAACTGGAAAAGATCGAGGTGCAAAACCAGATGCTACCTGTTATGTTGGGTGCTCTCCATCTCAATTTCCTTGCATCTTGTTACTCTTCATAGTAAAACCCTGCTGATTTCTGCTTAGGCAGACCCAGGAGACAAAGGAAGGCCAAATATCTTGCATACAAGGAATTTTGTTTCTCAAAAGCATAGTAAAATAGAATTATCCCAAATTCCCAAGAACCGAATTCCATCTATATGTGCATTTCTGTGCTTGAATTCTGAGATACTTATAAAGTCCGCTGTCAAAGAACAGTGGTTCTTTGTATAATTATAAAAGCCAGATTTCCCTACTGGTGTCCTTACTGCAACACAAGAAAATAGTTGTGCAGTCCTGATCCTTTTATGACAAATAACTTTTTGGAAGTATTCAAGTCAAAACTGGATTTTTAAAGTGCTTTAAATCTGCTACATTTGAATTAGAAAGAAAGATATATCTGCTGAAACATGCAGAAAAAAAAAAGTTAGAAATTACTACTTCCAAAAGATCCTCAGTAATATATGAGGCAGTTCTTTAGGCTTGAAACTTCAAATCAGAGAACATTAGGGGCTAAATTGAGTGTCTAGAGTTAGGCAACAGGAAACACAAAACACAGAAATGAAAATGGAATTGAGATGATGTAAATATCAGCTTTAAATTCTTAATACTACCAAGAATTAAAGTCATTTTCCATAAATATAACTGTTTTGTATCTGAAATGATTTTAGAACTCCTTCTTATAAAATGTGTTCAAAAACTTCAGTATTTCTTTCTATAGACCCCAGAACAGCATTATGAAAACATTGTTTGCCATTTTTCACACATATTTAAGTTGCACCTATTACTGCAGGTATTCCTAAAATATTTGAAGGATTAAAGAGGAAAAATAGAAAAAAGTTAATTGTAGGTCTGCCTGTAATAACGCTTACAAGATGGAAGTAAAATTTTGTCAATAAAATTATTTTCTTTTTTTAATTTATATATACAAATACTTCTGGTAGGCCTCTGCTACATGATGCTACATGAGAAGCCTGCTCTGCCTTAGTTTTGGGGCCATAGTCACATCTTTGTTACCTCACAACAGTTAAAGCTACTAGATTAGCTACTGAAATTAGTTTCATGCATGAAGAATATAGATACCAGAATATTTTATCACTATTGAGTCCAAGTAGGCTTTTATATAAACATTCTAGCAACTGCCGCTGACTGCAGCAATGTAAGCTTGATTTGTTTCTGTTGTGTGTTTAACATCCCATTTGGTAATACAGTCCGAAATGCCAAGACAACTATTAGAGCTGTTTTCACTTGAGTTTTGAAAGAAGTCAAATCTAAGTTATAGAGTCTATTATTGTCAAGAAAATTTTAATCGTGTAGTGAAAATACAGTGTCAATAACATTTGAAATGAAAAAGATGGTAAATACACTTTGTTATATTTTTCATAAAGGCATGGTGGAGCTTGTTCCTGCTTCAGATACCCTTAGGAAAATTCAAGTGGAATATGGAGTGACAGGTTCTTTTAAAGACAAACCTCTGGCAGAGTGGTTGCGAAAGTATAATCCTACAGAGGAGGAGTATGAAAAGGTAACTCTTTTTTAGTTCTTGTTGAAGAGCCCTTAAAATGGATAAATATTACTTTATGAAAAGAGTGATATTCACACTTAAGTTCTTAAATCTTTGGAAAATGTGAATTTTCTTTTCCAACATTTCAGAAAGAGTAAATCAAAAATCTTTGTACAACTACCAGGTAGTCTGTTAGATGAATTTTCAAGTTTAATTTCTGAAGCTTTTATTGGATAGAGAAATTGCTTTGGATTTAACAGGGGAGGAATGGCTTTGGCTCCTTCTTATGGTTTAGGAACAATAGCTCACTTTCATGCTAGCATTCCAATGCTAGAAATAAAATACTTTCTTTTGGATAGAACACACTGGAGAAAATACCTTGTGATATTCTTCTCTGCTGGCTTATTTCTTCTGTCTTTTATGATTTGTCTTCATCTCCTGTCTTCTCTTTCACCTTTAAAAGAAAAGCAAAGTTTTACAAACACCATCATCTGCAAAATGACAATTTTTAGAAGATGTCTTGACTGAAATGAGTTGTACTATTGCCAGAACTGAACTGTGAATGCACGAGTGTTTTCCTGTGATGTGTAGTCTCAATTCACTCCTTTTTCTTTTCCCCGCCAGGCTTCCGAAAACTTCATTTATTCTTGTGCAGGATGCTGCGTAGCTACTTACGTGTTGGGAATTTGTGACCGCCACAATGACAACATAATGCTGCGAAACACAGGGCATATGTTTCACATTGACTTTGGAAAATTTTTGGGTCATGCACAAATGTTTGGTAGCTTTAAAAGGTATTTTCTGTAGTTAAGTTCATGTAATGATGCATTTGATGCTAGTTATGTAAACTTTATCAGTGAATGAGAAACTGAGTGCCAGAAATGTTGCATCATCTGCGTGATTTATAAATAAATGGAAAATGGATCATAAAACAATAGTGAATGGCAACATTATAGAAGTGAATAAGCAACAAGTCTGTATTCCTTCCCCACTCTGAGTAGAAGAGCATGATCTATATCCAGGATAGAAAAACTGCATTTTAGCCAGGTACTCGTTATGTTTGTTACAAGTATATGCATATTTAGTGCATTCATTATATACGTTTTAGTGTTCTGTTGTTCTTGGAGATGAGAGACGGTATTTATTTACCTAAACATCGATGTCTGGTATCATTTAAGGCATTCTGGGGTAACTTGGCCTCCAAGTGACATTCTAGATAACCTGCAGGTCTAGTATCATGCAAAAGCAAATGTTTTGGGTGCTTTAGGTAGTCTGAATGACAGGAAGTGGATGGACAATATCATTAATATACAAATTCTCTGTTTTTAAACAGGGATCGGGCTCCTTTTGTGCTAACCTCAGATATGGCTTATGTCATTAATGGTGGTGAAAAACCCACCATTCGCTTTCAGTTGTTTGTGGATCTCTGCTGTCAAGCTTACAACTTAATAAGAAAACATGCAAACCTCTTCCTTAACCTACTTTCACTGGTAATTATTTTATTAAATTTGATTAAAAGTTGATAAATCTATGATACAGGCTTGAATTAAATGGTATGCTTTTCATGGTGCAGAATCTTTTGATGCATGCTATTAGTAGCCGAAAATAGTAAATGAACTTTGGAGGAAAATTGTATTTCAATCTTTTAAAAATTCTACCTGCTACCTAGTTGTTACTAAAAAGATAACTTAGAAGGTATCACAATTTACAGTGCAAAAGCATTTTTTTTCTGCTTTTAACTAACTCAACAGAAATGGTGATGATAGTAACTGCCGTTGATTATCATTGTAATTGTTCAGCAATTTGACTAAAGTATTTTAACTATTTTCAAGTAAAATGATACCGGTACCATTTAAGTTATAATTTCTGTTTCCTATAGATGCTTTCTTCAGGGTTACCAGAACTAAGTGGAGTTCAGGACTTAAAGTATGTCCAGGATGCTCTCCAGCCCCAAACAACAGATGCAGAAGCTACTATTTTCTTTACAAGGTACTAGATAAGTGGAAGAGCACTAAAATATCCAACTGCGTCATCCTTCTATTGGGAGTTCTTTGCTGCCATAAAATACTAGGGATACTAGAGGTGTTCACAAACACATCTGTAGAGGCTAAACAGTTTCGTTGGAATATTTTATGATTATATAGTGAACTAAGTAACATCAGTTTTAAATAAGAATAATGTTTATGCTAAAATATATACCTGCCTTTAAGAGCTGTCTCATGCACATTTTTTTTGAAATTCTGAAAATAGATTATCCTGTTCTGCTGCTTGCATTTTGAAAACATCTTAAGTTTCATAGTAGTGGTGTATAGGATGGGATCTCTGTAATGTATGCAATGTAAAGAAGTTTTCTTCCACAAGAGTTTTGCATGCTGCAGTTTCCATATTGGAAGGGAAGGGGAGACATTCAAATAGTTCGAGTTAGTGCATGTATATAGTCAAACTGGGTCGTTGCCATATGTTGCAAAATGTGCTGTTTTACTTCTATGATAAATATGAGTGAAACTACACAAGTATCCGTACACTTTTTTACTAGTTTTAGAAAGCTGTCACTTAGGCAAAAACTCATTCTACATGTCTGGTACTCAATCTCTTATTAAATGATGGTATGATACTACTTCTGTAGCCTGTTGATCAATTTGATTTAGTCAGCGTTTCTCCATTGCTAAGGACTTGATTTTATTTTTCTTATAGACCTAAAAGAAGATTCACTGATAGAATAGTTATATGTACTGACATGTGCTCTAGTACTCAAAATGATTCCTTTTGCTTACTCCTTTTGTAGGTTGATTGAATCCAGTCTGGGGAGTGTTGCCACAAAGTTTAATTTCTTCATTCACAACTTGGCTCAGCTGCGTTTCTCAGGTCTGCCTTCTAATGATGAGCCCATCCTCTCATTTTCTGCTAAAACATACTCTCTCAAACAAGATGGACGAATCAAACAAGTATCTGTGTTTACCTATCAGAAGAGATATAATCCAGAAAAACATTATGTGAGTATGTGCTGTCTGTTTCCATTCAGCAAAAACAGCGTGCATTTTCTTCCAAGAAGACATGTTCCTTTCCTTGCTATGAGAGAATTAGTCCAGACTAGGGACTCACTTTGCTTAGCCTTAAATTAAGTGCCTAAATTAAGTGAGGAATGTATCTAGGTTCCCTTTATTGTCAGAGGTTTAAAAAATACAGCCATAGATATTAAACACTGATTTCAGCTTTAGGGTGAGCTGAAGTTTTCCGAATGCTATTGTCTAGGTCTCGTGCCTCTTCCTAGTTGCACACTTCTTTATAAGTACACATTTAATTCATATATCCATATAAGTCCACTGAACATAATTTTATGTGTAGTCTCTCAAGCTTGTTTTCCCTTTCTTAGTAATGTGGATGACTGCATAATGGAAAATGCATTGCCAGTCTTTTCTCAAAGTAGTTTTCATATAATGCAGCACATCCGTGTCTACATGTTAGATTATCACTCAAGCTTCAAAGGGAGAATACTGACAATTTAGCTTTAACTATCCTGTTGCCAGATGTGGATCTACATTATAGGAAGATCATGGCTACTTTATACTAGAGTAAGGTTGTTTGTAATGCAAAAAATGCAAATATTGTTATTGTGAAATGTATACAAGAGAAGGATCACAGTAGTAAAAAGAGTTAACTTTCAAAAAATGTTGAATTAATTTATTTCCTATAATATTGTTATTACATGCATCTTTTCTGTGTTTTGGGCAGATCTATGTAGTGAGAGTTCTGAGAGAAGGACAAGTTGAACCGGCATTTGTCTTCCGGACATTTGATGAGTTCCAGGAGCTCCACAACAAACTTGGTATTCTCTTTCCTCTCTGGAAGTTACCGGGGTATGTTCTTAACTTGGTCATAAATATTTTAATGAAAGCAGCAGCAGTGATCCCATCTGGGTGGAGAAAGGAGCCCTGTAATAGAAGGGGGAGACAGAAGTGCTGAAGGCCAGACTAGTCCTGAAATTTAGCAGTTAAGATATGAAGGAGAAAATGCATTTTTTTGAGGAGAAGCACCAGAGAAGGAACTCGGTGTGTTTAGTTTTGGAGAATGGTATCATTTACTACAACTTTCTATAAATGTTTCTTCACTTTTCTATAAGGACATGGCATGTTAATGGACTGAAGCACCACTTTTAATTGACCACAGAAATGGATGTCAGCACTTCTGGATAGAATTTTCAATGAAAATTAAATGTACTTCTGAGAAATTACTTGAAAAGTAAATATTGTTCTTTTCTTGTAGCTTTCCTAATAAGATGGTTCTGGGAAGAACCCATATAAAAGATGTAGCGGCTAAAAGGAAAGTGGAGCTCAACAGCTATATACAGAGTCTGATGAACAGTTCTGCAGAGGTGGCAGAAGTGAGTTCAAATAAGCAAATCCAATGGAAGCTTTCAAATTTTGGTGCTTGTTAACACTCAAACTAACATGTAATCTTTCTTCCAAATTTAGTGTGATCTTGTTTATACCTTTTTCCATCCTTTACTTCGTGATGACAAAGTGGAAGGAATAGATGGAATAGCCAGACCTGCAGGTAGGTAACACTTTTCGGGGGTGATGTCTATAAAAGCATGACTGCTGTATAAGCTCTTTGCAATGAGATTTAAACAATAAACAAAAAATACAGAGTCTTTAACTCACTGTGTCCTTTCCTCATTGAAAACTTTGCACCTGTATTTTCCCCCTAAATATTTGCATACAACTTCAAGGAGATAAGAACATTGCCAGATGGAACTTCAGATGGGTTGTGGTCTTCCTAAGCTCATCCCCTGCATACTTGGACAGCATCCCTATGTTCTTGGTGTTTTACTTGTCACTGCTTCCATCTTTGTATACTTCTTTTTTATGTCTGAGATTTGCCATGAGCTGCTTGTAATCCATGCAGGTCTCCTGCCACCTCTGCTCAACTTTCTGAACAGTGTGAGGGACTGTTCTTGAGCTTGGAGGAGGTGACCGTGGAACAGCAACCAGCTTTCTTGGAGGACCCCTCTACCTCTTCCCTCTAGGACACTATTTGTGATCACTTAAGTTTCCTTATAGCTTGAAAAATCAAGACTTTTCCTTCAAACCTTATAGTTGGTTCTTAGAATGCCTTTTTTTCTAAAGGGGAGGATGAATTAGAAGAAAATCAGAAACCAATTATTTTAAACCTTGCCTTTTTTCCCCCTATGTAATTAGCAACTGATGAAAACTTGTAGAATACAAATACTGTGGGGAAATAATTGTGGGCTTGCTTTTTTATTATTAATTTATTTTCAGATGCAAGTCCATCAAGTCCTACCTCAGGCAAAGTGGGAGGAGAAGTGAAGCTATCCATATCATATAGAAACAGCACTCTATTTATCATGGTAATGCACATCAAAGATCTGGTGAGTTGAGATACAGAGCTTGGTGCCAAAAGCTCTTCTGTTTTGTCAGTGACCTTTGCTTAGATTGATGCAATAATGATGAAAATATCTCTCCTTCTCAATTTATTTTTTCCAACTGCTGATTTTGTTTAGTTCTGTGGTAATAAGTAAGAATTTGAAAAAGATTTCAAATGGATATGCACTAATTAGTTTTCTAATTTGTCTTTTTTTTTGTTGTAGGTTACAGAAGATGGTGCTGATCCAAATCCCTATGTAAAAACATACTTACTTCCAGATACACACAAAACATCTAAACGCAAAACCAAAATCTCTCGAAAGACAAGAAACCCAACTTTCAATGAAATGGCAAGTTAAAATTGAATATGTAACAACTCCCTATAGTCTGAATAATCTTATATTAAGAGTAATTTTTTGTTTTCTTCCCCAGTCTACCCACCTCCTTCCCTCCACTCATAGATTGGCCAGTGTAGATTACTGTATATCCCAGTTGCTCTGAATTAATGGGGAGAAGAATAAATTGAAGTCTTGCCATGTAAACAGTACTTCCCAACTAAAAACTGTCCTTTTAAAACATTTGGCATCTAGCTAATAAGCAGTGCTTAAATTTGTCAGAAGGGCAGTCAGAAGGGGCACTCTGTGCAACTCACTTGAATAACATCTTAACTTTTTACCTTCCAGCTTGTGTACAGTGGATACAGCATGGAGACACTGAAACAGAGAGAACTTCAGTTAAGTGTGCTCAGCGCAGAGTCATTACGTGAGAACTTTTTCTTGGGTGGAATTACACTCTCGCTAAAGGACTTCAACTTAAGCAAGGAGACTGTTAATTGGTATAGACTAACTGCTGTACCCTATCTGTGAGCTCATTGCTACAACTTAGTAAGAACAGACCAATTGTATTCACCTGTGCTTTTTGCATCTTCTTACTTGAAAGTAACTTGTACGTTGTAAAATAAGAGAGACTGCATTTCAACAGGTATGTTGGACCAACCTTCATGTAGCCTAATTTTGAGGATTTCTAGAAAATCATTGCTGGCTTACGCTCATGCAGTGTTATGAAAGCATTAATGTAAATGTTTCTTAGTAGTTGCGGGTAAAGGAAGGGCTTCTAAACCATCTATGAAAGAGTCAAATTAACAGTCTAACCATGCTTGTTGGTTAAACCACCACAAATTAATCAAAAACTTAGGCCTGTGGATGTAGTGGATTTGGGGTTTATAATTTTTTTGTCCCCTGTGTTATGTCATACATGGCATGATGCTGGAGAAAATCAAAGAAAATGTGTATTTTTCGGGATTGCATTCCCACTATTAACTAGGCATCACAGAAGCATCAATGGGTAAAATATTACCCATTGGGTAATTCATTGTGGAAATGAATTTTGAAGGGCTGGAAAAATTCCATGGCATTGCATCTGATCCCAGATTTGTGCTTCTCTAGGAGTTACTGGAGCGAGTGCCAATAATGGAAGTTGTAAATAATGGTGCCTTATAACTCAAATGCTTCTCTTGTACCTCATTTCTAGTATTTAAATATGTATATGTTAACTCTTACCCCCTTAAAAAGGGGAAGTGTTTTCACATTCAGTAACTTGCAGGTCCTACTGGAAATCTTTTCCAGAGAAATGTGTTATTTCTAAATAACATCACTTAAACTGATCTTCATAATTAGTGTAATGTGTAAGAATTCCTTCTGCCCCATCTTCTACCCATGATCTGTTCTACAAAAGTGAATGAAGACTGGCTGAATGTGTGCTGCATTTTTTCCAATTCTTTTGAAACCGTGTTTTTAAAATTTTAGAACTTAAATAATGCAACGAGTAAATACGTAACTCATTCAAACATAAAATTCAAAGTGGTGTTGCACCTAAACTGCTTATGTGCACCTTCCAGGTCAGTGAAGGCCTCCAGTTTAAAAAAAAAAAAAAGAAAGAAAGAAAGAATGTAACTGCTGTCTAAACTGCAGGTGAATTGTATTAACAGAGCCTTGGGAGAGGAACTTGATCACTTCTTTTTCTGCAGATCACGGTAACACTGTTCCTCACTCAAGCAGCATTTTATTTGAAATGTATTGCGACAACAGAGTGCAAATGTTACCTACTCTTTTCCATTAAGACTACTGGTTACTTAAGTGGGTGTTTCTGCACTACAGGATAGCCTTACTATTCACCTTAGTCATTTTTTTAATATGGGCATAATCTCTCTAGACAAAGTTAGAGTTAAATTGCACATTTTTGTTTAGCACTAGATATGAAGAATGGTTTGAGAAATGGTGACAGACTATTGGCACTGTCACTGGAATGCAATTTAAAACAGGGCATGATGAACAATGCAGCAGTACAGGCAGGTCTTTTTGCCCAACACATTTTTTTTCTCATAATCCAGTTTCCTTCCCCTGCTACCTTACCAGTCTCTCTTCAGTACAGAAAAGTAAACTTGAATCTCTTGATGCCTAAAATATTCATGGTCTAATTTCTTAGGTAAAGGTATAATTAAAATGCTAAAAATATCTCATACGTTAGAAACTGGGTTGCTACTAATGGGCACTAATAAAATCCAAAATCCCAGTTCTGTGAGCTATCTTCTGCATATTTTTCATTTAGTATATAGCATGTAAATAATATACAATACAACTAACTAGATATATTTCCTGCTCACTTGATGCTTTTGAGACTTACTCCATTCCATCATCAGAATTGCAAGTCACTTAAAACACAGGAAAGTAGACTACTGTTTTTGTGAAACGTTCCATTGTGAAATAAAATTAAAGCAATATGTACTGCCTTTTTGCAGTTTGCTATTAAAGCACAATGTCTTACAGCACAAAATAAAAAGAAAAAGCTAAAATCATTTTAAAAAATGATTTGCAGTTATAATAGTTGTCTGGACTCTGATAAGAAAATGTATAGTACTGTATTATTGTTAGCACTTGTCCTGACTTCTGATTTAATGATCTTCTCAACTCATTTTGTGCCTTCTCCTTCTTTTTGCAAAAATATTCATTGTCTAAAGCTTTTTGTCGTCATGGTTTTAATTTTGTGTATGGGATCGGGCCTTGGTCCCCCTTGAAAGGGGTGGGAGAGCACCAGGCTTGCACCTCTTTGCACTGCGCTCAATCAAGAACTGATTGCATTGCAATAAGCTTTTAATGTATTACGTCCAAAACAAAAAAAAAATGATGGGAAAGAGGGATATGGTAGATGGGTATCTGAGCCGGGAGTTGCCATTATGTGAACTTGTTTGAAAATGTAGCTTACCACCTTTTTATACTTTGCTTAGTTCAACTGTTTTATGCACCATCTGACGTGCAGCCAGAAATACACTTGTCTCTCCAGCCTTGGTTTTGATATTTGAGAGTAACTGCTTGCTCCAAGACTCACTCCTTTTCTTTGTTAAACCTAACCTAGAACTTTGCACTGAATTTTTTCTTACTGCCTTTTTGAGCTACAGGTAGCTATCTCTGGAAGCATGTGTGATCTTTGATAAGAAGTCTTTTTCTCTTGATTTTTAAGGTTGTGTAGAAATCTCAGATCTTGCCTTAAAGGGACTGCTCTTTGCCGGCCTCCCCTGGGCCCAACGTTCCCTTTTTCCTGGTGTGTGCACAAGGCCGTGCTCTTTGCTCGGACACTGTGACGAGGCGGCACCATTGGTGATGGGCGCCAGGGCGGGCACTGCCCTCGCCTCCCTTGGTCTGTGTATCTGTAAGAACCAAATACTCTAATGAAGTGGCTAGCTCATAACGATGTACAGTAACGCCCCTGTACTGTAAATGTCACTCCGTAACTCTCCTGTACGAACATTAAACGCTCTTCTGCCGTTAAACGCAAGCCGTGCTGCTCTTTGCTGGGGCGGGGGGGAGTAACGGCCGCCCGCGCGCCTTTCATCCCGCCCTTAACAGAGGGCGGGGCCAGGCCCTGCCCCGCGCGCCCTTTTCCAA
>NW_010578239.1:179421-192652 GCF_000705375.1 Tinamus guttatus
GGGCCTGAGGGGAGGGCGGCGGGAGGGAGGGAGAGGCCTGAACGCGGCCCCTGAGGAAGCGGGCGACAGGACGCGCCCCGCTCAACTGCTGCTTCTGTTTTCCTTCCCCGCAGAAAGGGCTTGTCCCAGTCCGCCTTGCCCTACCGGCGCAGCGTGCCCACGGTAAGGGGCTGCCTCGGCGCTCTCGGCGGGCTCCGGCTCCCGGGGCGCGGCCTAGCTGCGCCTCTGAGGAGAAACCGTGAGGAGACAGTTGTTCTTGTAACGCCGTGCTGAAATACAGAAAGCCAATAGAGATTACCAGATTGGTTTTAAGTTAAAGACACTGAAAGAGAAAAGTGCTGTTTGCTGCCTATCTGGCTTAGCGGGCTGAGAAGTCTGTTTTTTTTTCTTTACATCCATTTTTGGAGGGTGCCAGTGCGATTTAAATTATTATTGTGTATTGATAATTCTTAGGGATTAAGTTGTTCCCCTTTTGAGTTTGGTTTGCCTTTGTGGAATAAACTTACAGTTTTCCTTGCTGTGGCTGTAAAACGATTTGCCACTCAGAGCACTAATTTTAGTAATTCCAGTGTTCACTTTTGGTGGGGCATGCTGATTGTTTTCACCTCTGAGGCTTGTCCGTCATCCGAGCCAATAGTCTCATTTGGAGGGTTGGTCTGGCTGTAGGCAAAAATGTCGGCTAAAAGGTTGTATCTCCCCAAAAGTTGCTATATTACTAGAAGTTCTAGATAGTTCTCTCAAGCACTATAAAGTACTAGCTTCCAGCATTTAAAGGTTTTTGCGTAGTCAGCCTGTGCATCTGTATTAAACAGTATTCATCAATGTGTGTGTGTGATTTTTTTTTTTTTTTCCCCCATTTAGTGGTTGAAGCTTACTTCTGATGATGTAAAGGAACAGATCTACAAGCTGGCTAAAAAAGGCCTGACTCCCTCCCAAATCGGTATGGTTTTTGAATTCCCATGTACAGAGAAAATGTTTTTTACAGTTTATAATGCTTTAACCGCTCCCTCAAATGGATCACAATGCAAAAAAAAAAAAATGCTGTTTTTATGATTGTACGTGTTCCCCGTGTGGATACCTTCAGCAGTGTAGCAGCTTCCATTCTTGCAAGGTCCTTACTTGATAAAGATGGAGCAAATCATTTTATTACTCTCTTGCAAGAAACTTTTTCTTCCCTTGTTTTTCTAATTAAGTTGTGTTCTATACATAAGCATCTGTTTAATCTTAGAACCTGTCCGTAAGAGTGTTTGCTAATGGATATTACAGGGAAGTTTAAAAATAAACTTTACAAAAGTCCTGTTTCTCATAGGAAAAGAAATATCAAATATCTGGTAGGTTCAGTAGCTTACTGACCCAGGCACTGTGCGGGTAACTGATGAACTAGTTTCTGGTGGCTTGCATCCCTTTAAAGTTTCATGTATGTGAATGTGCTTTATATAGTAGTGAGTTTTGTGGTGTAGTTATGATTGTGTGAAAGACTTTTCTTTTTCTGGCATGGTTGTTCCCAGAGTATTAGTGGTTCATATGTATAAGTTAACCCTTCCTTTAAGGTGCTTTAAGAGTGCCCTGCAGTGTGACTTTCTTGCTCGATTCTTGCTGTAAATTGTAGCTAAAGAGCTCCCTAGTAAAACGTATGTAATACAGTGCACAGAAGTTGTACCTGAGAGAAGTTTAAATCTTAGGTAACACACACAATCTTTATTTTCACAATACCTAATTTTAGTAAGTCCTACTGACTGCTGTCTTAGCTCTTAATATGTTACTTGCCTGAATATGACAGATTAGTTGTTTTTTCTAAGTGCTCCCCAATTTAAGCTGTAAATGTCTTTCAGGTGTGATCCTGAGGGATTCCCATGGTGTTGCCCAGGTTCGCTTCGTTACTGGCAACAAAATTTTGAGAATCCTTAAGTCGAAGGGACTGGCCCCAGATCTTCCAGAGGACCTTTATCACCTGATCAAGAAAGCAGTGGCTGTTCGCAAACATCTTGAGAGAAACAGAAAGGTGACAGCTAATTTATCCAGAAATTTTCTCAAATAATACACCAGCGTTTTTACTTTTGTTTGATCCTATCTTAAAAGTAAACTTCACGGGGCTGTTCCTAAAATGTGCAAGTGAGGAGAGAGCCCAACTTACTGTCCTATATAATATGTATGTTCTGATATCGTTCAGTTTAGATATTTTGTAATCTTTAATACTATATAGGGTTTTGTGAGTACTTTTTAATTAAAAAAAAAACTCGGAAAAAGGAAATAATTTCTCTATAAAACTATTTTTTTAGATGGGAAGAGAGGTAAAAATGAAGTTGTGAACCACCCTTTTAACAAAGCTAAGACCTTAGTGCAGGTCCTGTTAATAGCCCCTTTTGAATAAAATTAGGGTGGTCTCTTTTTTCTGGTAAAGGAGAACTGACTTTCTTAAAAATATTGTTTAAACTACATATTTTGGTCTTGTTCTGATTTAACCAAGCTCACAAGACTTTGACAAAGGGAACATGAAGTTTGTAGTGCTAGCTGTACATGTTGGGCCTTGCCAAAACTCATCTGAATGATCATCTCGGAGTCAAAACAGTGCTTGATTTTTATATAACTTTCTTTTGAAGGATAAAGATGCCAAGTTCCGCCTGATTCTGATTGAAAGCAGAATTCACAGGTTGGCTCGCTACTACAAAACCAAGAGGGTACTTCCACCCAACTGGAAGTAGTAAGTCTTTTCTTTCATTCAACTCCTTTTGTGGAGCCTTAGTAAGTGATGTGCTGGGGCTGTTATCTGGAGGGTCAAGATGTGTTACAATGAGACATTTGGGTAATCCAGACAGTAAAGAACTGATACTTTTATGGGTATGAACTGAAAGTCACAAAAATTACAGCTGAGTGTGACACCAGTTAGGAAGTAGTCTCACCAGGTAAGATAGTAACTTTTATAGCAATGCAAACTGAAGTCTCTCGTCTCATTCAGGTACCTTTATATTTCATATTACTTTAAAGATAGTTTGAAAGCTCGTGATAGGTGAGGGGAAAATGAGGCTGAGCAAATTTAGTCAGCATTAGAGAACTCTCAGGTGTCTGAGCTTTTCTTAGCCTGAAATGACTAAGTGCTGCTTAGCAGGTTTTTGAAAATACTGTTTTGTTCTGTTATGGTAATTTTGCTGTTTTGGTATTTTAAAAGGAAGGGTGACTTTATCCAATGTAAAGTTTTAAGCAGGTCATGATTAAGCTGTGAATTGAAGCAGTTTTGTTTTGGCAACTAGTTTGAAATTTTGACTCTGCAACTAATATATATTTTCTCTTTCTCTTCTCCTCTCCCCTCCCCCCCCTTTCTTTTTTTTTCTTTTTTTGTTCTAGTGAATCATCAACAGCTTCTGCCTTGGTCGCATAAGAGCTGACTATCACTCAGTGAAAGAATAAACTTGCTTAACTAAGTTTGTGTTGTGTCTGAATGGTCGGTGCGTAATAAATATTTGCCAGGTTTGAGAGGCTGCACTTAGCTTGACAGTTCTCTGGTTGGAGAGGAAGTGTGGCCGTGGCTTCTTTACTGCTCTCCCATGGCTTCTGTACTGCTCTACGTAATAGCAAATTGCGGTGGCCATTTCTGCGACTCTAGGCCAAATGTACTGTTTTTGTGCTGAAAATTGATTTTTGATGTGATAGCCTTAAGAAAGAAAAGTGGCTTAATCATTCACAGCAAATATGTTAAGTAATATGTATGTCCTGCAGGAAAAGCTAGGGTAGTGACAGGAGGAGAAGCTGAAAATGTGGAGGTAGGTGGAATGGAGAGGTGGGTAGAATCATTGTACTGTGGATCTGCTCCTCTCAACAGGTCCACAAAGCTTGAGCAGACCCCAGGCAGTTCTCAGGGGCTGCATGCCCTGCACAGTGCCTGTTTGTGCTGCTTTGGTGCTCCATGAGCAGTCAGAGTCCCTTACTCGGGGGATGACATAGCATTAGTTACCTCTACCATTTCTAAGGTTAACTATCCCAAAAGCAAGTTCCTTTGAGATGCTTGGCAACTTTCCAGGCCTTGAGCTCCTGTTGCTTTCCTCCTTAGGAGCCCTGCTCATAATAGGGTGGTGTTAGTAATTGCTGGTGTAATTTTTAAGCTATTTTAGGTGAACTTTGAAATACTGCTAGATACAGTGGCATAGGTATTTTCAGGTGCTGTGTCTTTACTGAGGTAGTTTTGCTAAAGGAGACTGTCTATTGCAGAGTTGCAAGTACTGAAGATGTCTCCAGCTTCTGAACAGCAATCGCTTCATAGCGGTGCTGAAGAAATGCAGTGAACAGGCTGTGAATGTAGTGAAATGTAGAGAACCTTTTGCATTTTTTAGGAGTCTTGCAGATGAAGATTGTCTTACTGCATTGCTGTCAGTATTATACCTCAATCTTTACCTAGTGTGCTACGTAATTTTCATGAAATTGAAAAAGTCTGTAAAGAAAATTAAATTTGACATAACTTTTTTTGTGTAGTAGCTCCTCACTAGGTCTTGACCAGCAAGAATTGGTAACTTCCAGTGTAATTTTCATAAAAAGAGGATTTGTTCACTCTGATCACAAAGCAAATAAAAAACAAAATTGCTGAGTTAAAATTAATGTTAAAGTGCTGCAGTCTGTGTCTATCTTAAAAATAATTGCCGGTGTCTGCACTAATAAAATACTTATGTTATTTTTGTGTTTTCAGATATAACTATGGTAGCAACCTCCAGAGTTTACAGTGCTGGTAGCTCAAAATTGAGCTCTGATCAATTCATAGATTTCATGTATTTAGAAATGGCAATTTTTGCTTCAGTGTGGTCTTAGTAACTTAAGAGGAAGCAAAGGAGGTTATTCAGAGCTGGCAGTCCATAAAATGCAATTTCTGCATGAAGATAGCAGAAGGATAGACCTTACAGAGTTGGAATGTAAGCAACTTTGTATAAAGTTCCATGTAAACAATTGCACATCCTTTTAATGCAGTCATAGCTTTTCTTAAGAATCCTTGCTAGTGATTTCCCTTCAGTGCTCCTGGGTTTTACCTGACAGTTTCAGTGATCTATTAATGAAGTGTTCTGGGATGTAGATGCAGAGAACTGTCATCGTATTAACAAATTGTCCCAAAGTACTGCCTTTGGGGGTATTACCAAGTGGAAAGCGTGTTGATGCTTTTGCTACCCTCTGCTCGGAATAGCTTCAGTTTAAGTGAAGTGCCAGCAGGTGGCACTTTGAAACTTGGAGTTTTTTTTTTTTAAAAAGTTGTCCTGAATTGGCGCCTTGCGCCACCTAGAGACCAGGCGTTGAGACTGGGAGGGGCTGACCCAAATCCGGTGATGGTAAAGTGGTTCCACAGTTCCAAATATGTGGTGCCAATTGCTGCAGTGCTCTTAGGCACAAAGCTATTGAATCTTCCCCAGTTCTTGTACTTTGTGCTTATGGGGGAGGTCACTCTTGACACATGCTGGACTATGTCTTTCAGCACTAGTGCGGAATTGGTTTGTTGGGGGGATGCAAGTTGGCTGCGCTGTGTTTGGGTGGCATCCTTGCGTATCCTGTGATGCTGAAAGCTGCTCCTCTTGCCAGAAGGAGAGGAAAGGGGGAGGGTTGATACAGTGCTAGGGAAAGGTATTTGGCCTGCAGTAAGTTTGGATAGGGTGGTGAGGGTCTTCCTGATGGCAGGGAAAGGGAGAGAGGTATGCCCTATGTCCTGCCCCTGGAACTGTAATGATATTGTGACTGTCATGTATTGCATTTCTAGTATTTATGTAGCTAAAGATTTCGGTATTCTCCCTCATTAATAGAGGCCCATTTTTAAGTAAGCTGTTGACTCCGTTCAAGATCTTTATTCCCCTGCTCCTTTAATTTTCCAACAGAAATACAGCTCCAGTCTGACTCCTTTCTACTCCAGGTTTTGTGCTGGAGCTTCTGCCTGTATTCCTTTGACTTCTGCCTACACCTTTCTTCCTTGTTCTAAGTTTCTGGGATCTCCCTGACACACTTGGCTGTGTGTCCCATTTCCTGGTAAGGGAATTTTGGCCTTTTGCTAATCAGTCAAGCCAGTTTTCTTATGTCCCCTTAGGTGACATGAGTGTTAGCTTACCTTGATTTGAGTCAGTGGATATCAGCTAGAGCAGCACCCAAATGTATGAGTGCAACTTCTTTTTCTATTCATCTCCTGCAGTTCATCCAAGAATGGTAAGTGTGTAAAAGGGAGTTTTCATTCCTCTAATTACATCAATAGCTGATGATCCCCCCGCACAATTTCTATCTTCATTTTTAGGAGACATTAAGAGGTAGCAGTTAAAGAGGGACCGAAGGGAAAACTGATACAGTCACATCTGGAGGATGCTTGCTAGATATCTGCTCATCCAGAAGGATTTTGTGGTATGTAACTGACTGTTGTGGAGGCAAAAGCCAATTCTCACCTTTTTGACTTCTTTTGATCAACGGTAACTTTTCTTCTAATAATTAATTCCAGGTAAGGAAGCTTAAATACCAACTATTCTGCTGTTAATTCAATGCTGATGCTGGAAATACTAAAATTCTCTACCTGAAATAAGGGTGAGCCATAGCAACACCAATCACAAAGGACAAAAAGTATTTTTTTACATGTACAGCTGCCAAGGTTATGTGCATCTCTGCTCCCCTCCCCGGCAAATAGAGCTTCTAAAATGTATTCGCAGTTGCAGTTTTTGCCAGTATGCATTTTACAGTTTTCAACTTTTCTCATTGTATATGAATTAATGCCAAATAGCAAAATGTGAATGAAGTAGAATTCTTAATTTTCTGAGATGGGTGGAAGGAATTGTTTTTTTTTTTTTCTTGCTTACATAAAGGAGTTGCCCCAGAAACTACTAGTCTTCTCATCCCCAGCAAAAAAAAAAAAAAGTTTTTGTTTTGCTCTTTGTACAGTAAGTGCTTTCAGACTGCATGTTACGTGTCACGTTTTCCCCTCAATGGTTTTCAGTGTCACCACAGAATGTGAGGGAGAAAAATGTAATTAAAAAGCACTGCACGTGTTTCTTGGTACTCGCAGCTTATTTCTGTCCTGCCCCTGCGTGAAGAAGAGTAGGACCAGTTCTCCAAGGGCAGGTTTGGTAACCCTGCAGCTCTGGGGTAGCTGGTGTGTCTGGTTTAGGCCACTGCTGCTTCATGTTTGTGAAACTGTTCTGTTTCCTTTTCAGTGTTGGAATCAGACCATAGGAAAAAATGTGTTCTGTTGCTGGGAAGTCCCTTCAGTAACTCAGCATCATTTGCATGACAGTGCAGACTGTTGTCCTGCCTTGGTAACCTCCCTCAGCCAGCACATGCCTTGGCAACAGGAAATGGTTCAACTATGTTCACCGCACAAATGGGTTGTCTGTGAATGTCCTTTTCTTGCTGCCCAAGAATTTCTAGACGTATTTGCCTTCTGGTTAGAAATCTGTAACCCTTGTAATAAACACTCTTGCTGAGGAGTTCAAGTCCTGTCTCCCCAGCAGCAGGATTTATTGAAGACTTTAAGCAGCACAGATCTAGTAGCTGGAGTTTCATCAGTACAAAAAATTAATGGCATTGCATTATGGTTATGATGATAAATGGTAACATAGTCTGGCAGGACTTGGTAGCCAAAGTGCTGAGAGTTAATTCCTGGAGGGTTGCTCAGTCCTTGGGACAAAAGGAAGTGAGGTAAGGCCTGTTACATTAACCTGTGAGCTTGAAATACCGTGTGCAAATAATTACTTTGTGCCTGAGGAAAGAAGTGTACCTACATTAAAAGATCACCTGAGTTTTCTAGTGAGCGCTGGTTTTACAGCCTAATATTTTATTCCCTTTGTGGCTGCTTGCTGAAGACCCCTTTTCAGGTCAGAACTTCTTCAGAGCCAGGAAGGGGCTTTCAAGTTTAGTGCAGCTGTCAGGGATCAATCTCTTCTATAGCTCCTTCAAGTTCTTTATGATGCAGATGAATAATTTCCATAGATCATCCTTATCCCCATATTATGCCAGAGTGGGAAGAGGGTGGCTGGGGTTTTGAACTGAAGAAGCTGTTGACTGACTGGGTGAAATAACCACTGAGAGCCATTAAAGTTTGTTTAGGTAAAGTGAACTTTGAGAAGGATCCAAGCCTCAGAGGATCAGTTTTGGTGGGGAAGATGTTTAGGATTTTGAGGAAGGGGAATGGAATAGGTATCTCTTATTGGTAGACAGTGGAGCTCATCCAAACCTGGAGTGAAATTCAGACTGTAGAAATTGTTCTTCTCCTTGTAGGTTTGTGAGTGTTTTTTTTTTTTTTTTTTTGTAGACAATGCAAAATCGTGTCCTATTTTAATTATAATGAAGTCCATCCCATTTTGCTCAATTCTCACAAACGGCCTTGGCAAAACTAGGACTGTAACGTGATAAGTTCTGGAAAACCACTCATATCCCTGGAGTCTGTACTGGGCCTTCCCTTTGCCTCTCAGCTGTGTGCTAGCAGTCTCTGCTCACTGGAGTGATTCCACTGGATGACTTTCTCCAGTAGCAGAATTTGGTCTAGGTTCTTTCCCCCAAGTCTTTTGCCATTTGATTGCATTATATCCAGAAAGCAATATGAGGGTAATATCTAAAAATAATATTTCTGTAGCGCCAGTTAAGGAAGGATCTTCAGAACCCATGAAAGTAACAGTTAAGCCTGCCATAACAATCTTGTTATGTAATTCAGTGTTTCAGGGATCCCAAATTCCCAGTGCTGCTGTTATGTTGGTGAATGTAGCAGGCAGTTGCTGAGAATGTGTTTTTCTGGAATTCACCAAATGTGAATGTTACTGCTTTGAGGCTGTGGGCTTGTACAACCAAAAGCACGGATAGAGCTTGCTCGGTGCTACCCAGCAGGGCAGGAGAGCTGGGAATTCCTGAGTCCTGGTGGGGAGTTCATGCTGTGATACAGCTACACTTGAAACAAAACGGATGGTCCTGTGCAAATGACATGTGTAGGAAAAGTTAGGAGGTTGGCCACGCTGCAGCTGAGGCGCTGTCGCTTGTGACTTCTGAAATCCCTTGACCTAAAGGTGCAGTAGTAAAATGCTGCACAGTAACCACCCCAGGCTGATTTAGCTGCTGGAGACACAGGGTTCCCCTCAGATTGTAGGTGGGGTTTGCGCTTGGTGCACTGGTCTCTGGAAATGTTCAGTTTATGCCTTTCCTTCCTAGCAAGTGTCAGGCCTTCTTCCAGCTATAGAATAAACCTGAAGGTCACATATTGGTCTAGTAAGAGATGCTATTTCAGATAAGGATTCCTGTCAACCTTGCTTGCGATCTGACCAAGCTAATAGGCCACCTGAGCTTTTTAATGAGATTGATTTTTAAGAAAACAAATCATGTCCTGCTGCAGTGTTTGGTTTAAACAGCAATTAGACTTTTCTCAACAAAATTGCACAGCTTGTCTGAAAGCAGCTGGATCCAGAAATGTCATATTGCAGAGCGATGATAGATACAGGTGATCGAACAGAAATCAAAGCCTCTGTTCTTCACAAGGACAGGTAATCCCATGGCATGCAGCACTTCAGCACTGATTCTGGAGCCTGCAGTTTGACTGGAGAGCATTTGTGTCTGAAAGAGTCCATGGTGCCTTTAGTGTTTGTATTGCTTGGTCTTTGTTTTGAAAAGCTGAGCGAAGGGATCCTAGATGCAATGAATGTGTGGTGCTAAAGAATCTTGAAATTAAAAACTAGTTGAATAATACATGTAAATACATGATCACCAGCTGAGTTAAGCTTGAGTATTTTGTCTGTGTCTTCTACTCTTTGGAGAAGGAGCTGATAAAGTGAAAAGTCATCTAGGGTGATTTAGGCTTAGCTGAAGACACCAGCTGTGTGCCAGCCAGTCTTAAAATGTGGAGCCTTTATTGGAGTAACCTGAGCAAGAAGCCTTGCTCCACACGTCCTGACTTGTGATCCGTAACGTTTGAGAGGGCGCGTTGTCGGCAGTGGCAGAAGCGAGTCCTGTGAGCAGCAGCAGCAGCAGAGTGCGGAGCGGCCGCGGGGGGACGCGGCAGCCAGCGGGCGAGGGGCAGCCGGGGGCCGCGCGGGCGCCTCGGCCTCTGCTCTGGCCCCCAGGAGCTCTGTTGGTCTTTAAAATGAGCTTGTAAGAATCCTCATTCTTCTAAAGCTCAAACTGCAAAGGCAAGATCCAAGTTGCACTGTGCTCTATGAAGAATTACGAGTGTGTTAAAACTGCAGTTTTCTGCTCTTAATAAAATAACTGTAGTGATAAAGACATCTCTTGGAAGTGGCTTCCTTCAATTCCCTTTTCTTTTAGTGGGGGTGAGATAATGTTAATAATTCAGGATGTGTAAGAGAAGCCTTGAAAGGGAGACAAAGAAAACACTTGGTGTCGTGACCAACAAGATGGATGCTCCAGGTTTAAATTCCCCTGATAAATCCAGCACGTAGCCTGTCAGGCTGTGCCGTGGCCCCCGTAACTCTGGAGCAGTAAGTGCTGCCTCGGGGAACCCGCAGGCAGGCCGTGCTGGGTGTCAAGCGCGAGGCCTTGCAGCAGTTTGTCTTAACTTAGATTATTCAAGTGCCTGGAAATGCCTTGTACTAGCACACTGTGTGTTATGCTGCCTTTTTTGCTGGTTAGGAAGGAGTAATCGGAGAAGGTAAGGAGAACAGTAGGTTTGCAGAGCAGTAATTACCTTGGGCTTTAGTAGAGGGGCCTTTTAACCTAACTACCACTCAGGCCAAAACATTGTTTTTCATCTCTCCTTGGGAGCTGCAGAAGCATCTGTTCCTTGGCCTGAGCCGTGAGTGAGATGATGCCAGAGCTTCCAGATACTTGGGTAAATACAGCCTTAAGGATGATATTTTTTGTGGTGTTTCATCCTGAATTATGCATTGAACCAGTGCATGTCTTGGCTTTGCACTCAGAGGAGACGTTGGGCCTCAGCTGGGCCACTGAAACAAAAGCCTGATTTTGGCTGTTGGTTCTGTTCTGCCTGGTTCTGTTCTACCAGCTCAGTGCTGAGCCTTTGAAAACAGTTTTATATTTTGAGGTGTTTTTTTTTGTTTGTTTCCTTAAGCTCAAAACAGCATCCACGTGATCTTTGTCCAGTTCAGGCAGAACACGCAGCTGGGGAGGCCCTCAGGGTGTGGGTAGCTGGTGACTTAACTCCTGCTCTCAGATCGTCCTGGTGTTTGCTTGTTAACGCTGGGCCGTTTTACCACCCACACTTCTTGGTTTCTTCTTAAATTCTGGGTGTAGAGGTACAGGCACAAACACACAGAGTATCGGTTAAGAGCCTTTTGGCTTCTTTTATTTACTTTGTCCTTGGATGGCCCACTCCTCATTACTGCTCGCTAACTATTGCTGCTATTCTTGTTTAATGAGATAATCCAAATCTCATTTCACTTTCACAGATCATTAGATCCAACATACTTATTAATAAGACATTTCTGAGCTCTTTATGTCCACTCAGCTGTTTTCAGTCCTTCTTCTATCTTCTGTGAAGGAGGAAAGAGACGTGCTGAGCATTTGTAGTTGCATGTATTTCTTCAAAGGGCTAGTGCTTGTCACTATGTGGTTTAAAACCAGTTTCTTTGTGTTAACAGGAGTAATGCAGAAGTTGTTGTCTCGGGTGGAGGTGTTGCCTGCCCTGTTAGTGGAAGGGCAGCTCCCTCAAGGCACCGCTGCGGTTCCTCCCCGCCGAAGGGGTCACCTTTCCCACAGGCAGGAGCGCGCTGCAGGTGAGCTGGGTTATTTTGCTGTGTTGACCGTAGGATGAACGAGAGCGGGGACCTTCTCATGCCTCTTCTGCAGTGACAGTTGCAGGCAAGGAAGCACCACGGGGGCCATCGATTTGGTGGTTTGGCAGTCTCTCTAGCTGGTGCCTTCAGCCAGTTACACCTTCTGCATGCGTCTCCCCTGCGAGCAGCAGTCAGGTGTGTGCCCCGTGCCTTGTTTGCTGCTTTTAAATGTTTGGGTGTTTTTGTTTTTGTTTTTTTTCTCTCCTTTGCGGAGCCTCAGAAGCCAGGAGTGCAGCTCAGGTACCTCTGGCAGGGAGCAGAGCTGTGCCCGTGGTTAAAATCCTTGCAGAATCATGTTACCCCCTACATCTCCCCTGACACCTTCAGATGCTCTCTGATGTTCTAATTTGGATTCTGCTGTTCAGAGCCAGAGGAGGGGTGCTCAGCTATCACTCTGCTAGGGGGACGCTGTAATTTAAAACACGGAGAATTCTGTGAAGAATAAAGGCACCTGGGTATGTGTGGCTGTGCTTTTGTGTCAACAGTGCGGGGAAGATGCCAATTCTTATGCATGTGGACAGCAGTAAATGCCCAGAGTGGTGAATGCCGTGCCACTATAGAGTGACCTGGAAGGACCTATAACTGGAAGATGAATGCTGCTCTGCTTGTGTCAGCCTAGTGCTGTGACAGTCCTGCCATTGAAACTGTCACTGTTTGTCACTGTGGTTCAAAGATAGGCTGCCATTGCTGACTCAGAACAGCAACCAGACAGTGAGATGACAACAGAAAATTGGCTAGGAAAAGATTGCACTTCTGTATTCCTTAATCCAGCTGGAATAGGCTGTGTGAGCAGCCAAAGGTGCCGGGAGACTCTTCTCCATGTTCGTGGCCATGTAGGTCTGTGCTGTGAAGGGCTGCCAGAAGGTGTCCAGGAGCTGGGCCCTGTGTAATGTGTGGGCCCTCTGAAGCTGACACTTGCTGCAAGGGCAAGATCCAAATCACGCTGTACTTGAGGGATAGTGAATGGTCAGTGTTTATTGAAGCCATTTTTTTCCACCAGAAAAACTTGCCTGCTCCCCTGCTGATCACTCTGGGCCTCTTCCCTGCTTCAGAGCTTTGAAGTTCAGCTCAAAGCCTTGCCTGCAGTGTAGCCTGCATTCACATGCAGAAGTCTTTAGCCCGATTAAGTGTTAGCGCTTTGGGAGAAGATGGTCCTTGAGGCTCGCTTAGTGCTGCAGTGGGGGCACACACTGGGGATTTCCCATCTGATCACAGCGCTGCTTAAGCAGGATTTAGCAGTCTGTACTTCAGTCCCTTGTTCCTACCCGTCTGTTGCATTTTTTTTATAGTGTCAGCAGGGTAGTAAACCGGAGCAAGAACCAATAGAGTCCAAGGAGTAAAAAATAGCCTTAAAACACTTCTGAGATGTATTTAGTTGGTCCTTGTTTTTTAAGCAGGCGCTCTCGGGCGTGGGTTACCACGTAGCTGCACAACCGGCCCTGTCGGAGGGGAGCGAAGGTGCGAAGCAGCAGCAGCAGCTACAGAGGGCAGGGGCTGCCCGC
>NW_010578239.1:192707-219360 GCF_000705375.1 Tinamus guttatus
ACGGGCTGCAGCGCCCGGGGGGACCTCCCCGCGAACGAACGGGCTGCAGCGCCCGAGGGGACCTCCCCGCGAACCAACGGGCTGCAGCGCCCAAGGCTCCGGCCTCCTCGCGCTGCCACGGGGGGATGGCGATGAGCTTATGGGGCGGATAATCCGCGCTGAGGCGGCGCGAGAACAAGGCCTTTACCTCAGGTCTCAGTGCCGCAGGACTGCGCTGCCCTCTGACTGGGCTGTCCTCTGCCAGCAGCTGAACTTCCCTGACATGGACAATGGACAACAGGAGGGAAAATTAATTGCTCTGTAACCACAATCCCCCTGGCAGGATCTGCCCGTCTGTTCCTTATAAATGGGGAGCAATCTGTAGCCCATCAACAGGCCGTTTCCTCTGGGGAAACAGCCTTGCAGTTCTCAAATTCCCCTTTATGCTACTGACTGTTGGCATCTGCACGAGAAGTCTCTCCTTACCTCGAGATTTGTTACATCACTGCACACATTTTTCTTTTAATTAATTTCTTTCAGTGCTGTCAGGATACTGGATAATTAAATGCTTCAGTATCTTGTCATAAAAATGCCTCTTTTCAGAGGAACTGTCTTAATGAGCCTGTTTTTCAGTATAGCAGAGGCTCATTTATTAGTCCAGTGTATATTTTTGGAGCATGGCATCAGTCAGAAAAGCCCATTAGATTGTTACACAAGTGGCTGAATCAGCAAACTGTATCTGCTGCTATCCTGTCAAAGCAATAACGTTAACATTATCAAAGTGATTAAAAGCCATTCATTTGCTTTGCATTTGAGTTGACAAGTTGGTTCCTGTAGAGGCATGCGGTATGAAGCTGTAAGAAAAGAAATCTAATAGCTCTTCATGTCTCTCAACCTAAAGATCTGCCAGTTGTGACAGATGCAATCAAAATACGACAACTGACTGAAATATGGGATGCTTGCGCCCTGCTATGCAGCAGGCTGTCACTGGCAAAGCAGAGGAATTCTCAGCCTGGGGCCCTTTTCTAAGGATGTGCTGCTTTAAGCTGTGAGGTAACTAGGCTTGGATGGGGCAGGGAGGTTCCTGGGGGGCACCATCCTTTGCCTCTGGGCTACCATGTGGGGTTTCTGAGCTGCTGGTCCCGTTTACTGGCAGTGGGCATGGGGTGTTTGTCCAGTGAGTGCCACAGCCCTTCTTGGGAATTGGGTATTTTGGATGGTTTTCTTGGCCGTGACAGCGGCATGCTGTATGTGCGGTGTATGTCCTTCCACAAGAGGAGCAGAAGCTACCAGGAGGGTAGATGAGCACTGACCGACGTTGCTGCCGTGACCTCTCCAGAAAAGCCGAGCGCACAGGACAGGACGGTGGGGTTCCTAGGGGCTGTTTTGAGGGAAGCTGCTCTTGTTTGTGAAAGGTGTGATGTACGGAAATCCTTTCTGCGTAGGTTGGACTTGTCAAGCGCGTGGAAAGGAGAGGAGCAGTCGGCGTGTCTGAGACCTGAGTTCACGTTGTGACCCAGCGGCCTGTGCCCCTCATGGGTGTGCAGGTGCTGAGCCGCGTGTGACCTGGTTGTGCCTGCTTTGTTCACATCGCTAAATGAACGTGTTCATTTACGCCCCCAAACCCAATTGTAAGTGCATATGTTAAATCTCTTTATTTGCTGGTACATTGGCACAAATCCATTGGTTTCAAGTGACCATTATTTATTGACTTATTTTTATGCTGCATGTCTGCTCTGGCAAAGTATCACAGACACAGTAGTTAGTTTTAAATTAATGTTGTGTAATTGCGCCTGTGTTAATTTGCTTTATGGTCTTTGTGCTTCTGCTTGTCTGCTCAAGTAATATTTGCTCTTTTAATATGATATTATGCATGCTATCCTATTGCATTTATTCTTTCCTTACCATGGGCAAATAAAAAAACATTTATTTCAGTGTTTTTAACATGCATGTTGATCCAGAGAAGAGTTTATTTGGTAGCTTTTATAGGAAACAGTAAGCAGAGCATCAGTGGCATTTTCAGAGCTTGTGAAGATGAAGATTAACCAAAACTGGGGAGAGTTGGATACTGCAGGTATCTAACTGTGAATTGCAAAAGTTTCTCCCATTTCTTTGCGTGAACTTTCCAATCACTAGGCTGCAGTCCTCTTAGTTAAGTGTGTGTGCTCTTTGTCACACTTTACGTGAAGAAAGTTAATGCTTCAAGCTGCTTACTTGATTATCTTATCAGCCAACTTGCTGATATGAATCATGCTGGGGGCAGGGAGGGACATTCACACTGCTTTTAGGAGAAAAATAGAGAGATGACTAATTTGCAAACAGAGTGTGAATTCATATTGTCAGGTAGCCATGAGGATTAAATAATAGAAATGTTTTGAGGACTAAGAGTTGAATTTTTCCAGTGTCTGAAAATGCACAGAATGACTTTTAGCTTTGGTCTGATAAATGCATGTCTGCGAAGCAGGTTGGAAAAACAACTTGTAATAGCAGTGTTTTTGCACCAAATCTTGTTACTGTTATGGGGGTGAGGAAACACAGCCGGATATTGTACTCTTAGAAGGCAAAATCTAATTGTCTGTCATCCCTTTTGGTTTCCTTTATTTATGTAAAAAATTTGAGCAACCATTTTTATTGGCCATTTGCTATTCTGTATACCCTTTGCCAACAGAATTGTATTATAGCTCAGTTCTTGTGATATGTAGAGCGATATTTCACTTTAAGTGTCTGCCACAAGAGAGCAGTGTTGGTGTAATAAGGTGGGAGAGAACGTGCCTGTGGTAGCTTAGTTCTTCCAGGCAAGTATGCCTTGAATTATTGCAAGAAAAACTCAAATAATGTACAGAAAAATCTTCAAGGAACTCTACGGAATTAAGGCATTAAAAAAATACAAATGGTGCTCAATTTCAGGTACTGAGTTTTAAGTTTCTTAGAGTTATAATTGATATATCAGTGGAATTTATTTTTCTGTGGAGCTCAAATGAATTCTTATATAAATTTTATCATGTTGTACTGATAACCCAGGCACGTTTGTTCCTGTGTTCACTGGTGCTGTTGCACCAGAGTACCTTAGATATCTGATGACACCGTGTGTAGCTGGTGCCTCAGATCTGTGGGTAACCTGAATTCACTGACCGTGCTGGGCGATGAGGCGCTGCTGAACTTTTCCAGACCTGCCTCAATATTCTTGAGTGAGAATTTTCTGCGACTTCATGGAGTGTGTCTTGAATAAGCGTGGGAGATCCGTGCAAGTACATATGTTATATCTGCCTCATTAGCACTCAGTTTGCTTTATTTTTAAATGTATGGAACATGTGTGATGTTAAAGAAACCCAAAGCTGGCGCTCCATTACAGGCGCCCAAATGCACTAAAAACTAGAACTGTGCCAGTAGACTCATTGCTGCTTGCTATTTTCTGGCTGGAGACCAGAGCTATAGCATTACTTGAAATGTATTACTGCCAAAACCCTGTTTTTAGTTCTTTTTTCCACTTAAAAAAAAATTATTTGGAAAAAGCTTGGAATTGTTGGGACATAATGAAGATTAATTTGCAAGAAGCTTCCTAATAAAAATCTGTCTCAATTTGACAAAAAACAGCTCCGTTCAGGTCCTGATCAAATAACTTGCTTTAAGTGAAAGACAAGAAAATCTTTCCACCAACAAAATGTGATGCATTTTTTAAAAAAATGTTTGCATGAGAGTCCCTGATTTGAAAGCATGGAGTCTGATTTTAAAATTGTCACTTTCTTTTGACTTTGGTTTGAAGTGTCAGTGATCTGCGTTTATATGAATGAAGTTTGTCCTATCTAAAAATGACAAGGCAAGTATGTGTTAAAATGCGATTCAGCAGAGGAAGGGATGAGGCCTAAGGAAGCAGGGAGGATTACTTGAAGGCAAGATGTGTTTAAGGAGGAAAAGAAATGGGGAGAAGTTGAAAATTTAAAAAAAAAAAAAAAAGAGAGAAGGATGCAGTCATGGAGCAACATTTTCAGTTTGAAATAAGTGGAAGATAGTAAACTGTATTATCTCTTAGTACAATGAAGTGCTGAACTTGGGAGAAATACATCAGTCGATCCATTCGAAGGAGACCGACAGAAGTAGTTAAGAGAGAGAAAAGAAAATTATGGGGGCAGCTGGCTGTGCTATGTCAGAGAATAGTGCACTGGACAGATTGCTGGCCTATCTCCAAATATCTGGAAGTGATGCTTAGGAACGGCCATCACAGATGATACGTGACATGTTTAGGATTATTGTTCTCCTGTTTTATCTGTGGGTTTTCAGCAAACATTAGGAGAGGCGGTTGCAGGATGCAGTATCTTGTAGGCGAGAATCAGCGCTGGAGTAAAGTGTCTGTGAAGCGATTAGTCAAATTGGTGCATTCGTTCAAGTAGCCATGGGTGAGCTTCATTTTGGCTAAAAATAGTTGCCTTATCTAAATATGTCATGTATCTACTGTGCCTTCCGCTTCCGAAATGTTATCGCAACTGCAGTGTCCTGCATGCTAAATTTAGAGCCATTCATCCTACTGATTTTTTCCAGTAGAGTACATAGATGCATCAGGCTAGCAGCTTTTTTACGAAATAAACCCCCGAAAAGGTTAAGAGTAATGACATACCCAATACCACCATGCTTAATCTTCTGTAGCAGTTATTGTCTTCAGTTATTTTCTTATAAATATTTGTTGCACAAAAACATGTTGGGATTTTACTGTATCCTAATAATCAGTGGTGGCTCTGCTTTTTTTTTTTTTTTCCCCTGCGTTTTTATGTGTCCTTGATGCCTCTTTTGTGAGACGATGTATTTGGGTACAGCGTTGAGTCATGCAGGGCAGGAACTCTACTAACTGTGTCTCAGTGTTAGAGGTCAGGGTATGATGCTGCTATTGCTGTAAGTTAAATTTGAATAAAAAGTTTGCCTCGTATGCAGCGAGATGAGACTGGAGCTTTCTAGACCTTTGAGGTCTATGGCTTTTCATGAGTCCTCAGAAGTAAAGTGCTGACTTTTTTTCCCCTCCTACCTCTCCCCCCAACATGTATATGCAGAAGCAAGGTTGCCAAATAAAACCTTTTCTTTTCCTGCTACAACATCCCTATAATACCTAATAGCCACCACATTTTCATATTTTAGGATTTCATGGAGTGGCTTTGACTAAATCCAGGTTTAATTTAAGAGTTCTTCCCATGTTACTAGATCCTGTTATAAAATGATTGTAAATCTCTCCATTGTCTTCTGTCTAATCAAGATGTTTTTAAGAGACTTAAAAAAATCTTTCAGCCTAATGCATCAATAGCCCTGTATCAACAAAAATCAGTTTGTAGGTTCCTCAGCTGCCAATAAGCAGAACAGAGTTTCTGATAAATCTTAAATTGCTGATAGATCTAGTAAAGTGCATGTAAAATATAGCACTTAATGTAGTGCCAGTTATTTTTCTAATTATAAGCTTAAGAAGTTGTTAGTATTGTAAAAAGTGTGAATTTGTAGGATTTGTCCTACAAATGCTCTTCACCTGAGTAAGGATGCACAAATTTTGAGGGATTTACAAATTAACAATAAACCTACCACTGTATTACCATAGTTACAGATGTTTCCCTTTTGGAAATTCTAACTTTACTGCTAACAAGAATGCTGTTCTAAACTCACTTCTCAAGGTGACTTGGATAGATCACAAAAGTCCTTTGAATGGTGAAAAAAGGGTATTTTCTGACATTTTGAACATCAAAATGCAGCTCCTCGTGGTGGTCAAGCCCGAGCAGCCCCTAGGCTGGGCTCTGCGGAGCGCGCAGTGCTCAAAGTGGATTTCATGCTAGCACGTCCCCCTTTGTGTCCATGAAAAGAGCGTCTCCTGCCCAGCGCCCGCCTGCGTGACTCGGATTCCTTTCCCAAAGGGGGCTGGCCTTGAGGCTGTCACTCCGAGCGCTGCCTGTTTGCCGGGACAGACACAGTTCTGTTGTCACCCTCGACTTTGGTGCCTTCAGAGTGCTGCAAAACTCTAGCAGAAAAATTGCTGTCATAAAAGTCAAATTTATACCAAGCAGTTATAAGAGCTCACAGGTGGGTTGCTATTTTAGTTTGCCAGAATCATGTGGGTCTGCTGCAATAGCTGGTTTGGTTTATTCTTTCTCTTTAAAATTCAGACTTCGATTTAATCTTTTCTAAACATTTCTTCTTATTTTTGGCTTAGCATAGGAAATAAAGGAAGAGCTAGATCTGTGTGCCTTCCCTAGGAAATAATGAATTTTCGGTCTCAAGCCAAATTGTTGTCATCAAAATTCAAATTAATGATGATTAGGAGGGACCAGAGTGCTCTGCATGACCCTGGAGTTTGATGCCTATCCAAGTTGGTCTTTACCTTTCTACCTCCAGATACAACCTCTGAGCAGTCACCTAAGACAAACCTGAAATGCCACTTGTTACTGCCCGACTCGTGCTCTTTCCAGTACTCATTGCTTAGCTTTTTGAGTGAGCTGGTAACACCCAGGTCCGTTCTGCAGTTTTCTGTTGAGAAAGGCATGGTGCCATTTCTCAGCAATTTGGCAGCCCCTGTGAGTTTTACTTAGTGATCAGCCAGGCTGACACCCTGGAAAGCAGACCTGGAGATTTCTTTTTTTAAAAAGCACCTCTGTTTCCTAGCATAATTACATCAAACAAATCTGCAGCGGTTTTGTGGCTATATCCCTCATTAGGAACGGTCATCAACTAGTCCTTTATTGAGTCGGATACGGAGCACGGGTAGCGCTGCGGTTCCCTTTGTGCACTGTGTGAGCCCATACCTGGAGCTGTAATCAGGCTGTGGGCGCGCGCTGCTATCGCACTTCCTGAGGTGAAGAATAGGCCTCTGTGAGAGAAAGTACTCGGGATCAAAGATTAATAATCACCCTTCTGTTGCTTTTGCCACTTGTCCATTTCAGAATAAAAGGCATAGGATTCAAGGGGAGGGAATACAGGATTTCAGGCAGTATGATTTATTTCTACCGTATTTTTAGAATTAAGTATTTTTGTCAAAAGCTAGAGGCTGCAAGAATCAGAGCTGTGGGATGCCTGCTCCTATCTGGCTCAGCAGTAGAAGTCCATTTAGAGTAATGTTCCTGTCCCTAAAGGTAGATCCGGATGCACACTCGTGCAAAGCTTTGAGGTGGGCCTTGATTCAGATTTCTCTCCAGATCTTTTCTGCTATTATCATAGCAGCTAGGGGCCCCTGCTGACATCAGAGCTTCCTTTTGCTAAGCAGTTTATATAAATCGAGACAAATGAATTCACAATGTGAAGAAAAGGGGCAGAACAAAAGTGTAGCAAAGGAAACATTATTTTCCTTTGTATATTTATAAGATGACAGCTGAGTTGCTGAAAGCTTATGTAATATTTGGGAGCTGAACTGAGATATCCCCAGGTCAATGTTAGATCATGAGACTGTCCTTCCTCTGTGTTGTTTGTATTTATTGCGAGGTCAGTATGAGAGTAAAGTGAAATAATAAATTCTGCAAAACTACTTAGGGTTTGTTTGGCAGCTTTTTAACGACCTTCCTTCTGTGTGTTTCTCCTTGCCCTTCGTCCCTGTTCCCATGCAGTGAAGTTTCACTGCTGCAAAATTTCAGTGCTCCAGCAATAAACAAAGGCCTTCTGAAAAAGTGGCAAGTGACGGATAAAGCCAAGCTCTCCGCCTGGCCTTTCACCCTGCCAGAATGTGTCAGTTTTGTCTGCGAGTACATTGTAGACCTAAGGGATTTTACTAAACTTTACTTACCACTGTTTTAAAGTAGTTCTTGGCAATAGAACAATCTTGGTTGTTAACTGTAGAGAATACAGTCCAGAGATGGGTGTTGCTAATTTTCATGCTTTATTATGAATCTCATGCTCTTTTTCTTAGAGTTCTAGGGCCTCATGGTACACACCAGATTGCAAGGTATTCTTGGTCCTCCAGTACATAAAAAGTGTGTTGTGTTTCCTTCAAGTGGCCATCCCTCATTGTCCCTTACATCCTTAGAGCATCAGGGAGAGAGAAACCCTTCTTTCAAATTTGCCATGGTAAACTCACAGCAGCTATGCTGAAATTGTACAAAGCTTGACCTGGAGTATCTATTAGTTTGTATTGCCATTGGCACAGTGCCAGACGTAAAGTCTATAAAGTCGATATATTACAGCTATAAGGAAACAGCCTTGCAGCAAGGCAGCTTTGCACAGAGAGGCTTTAAAAAGCACTGTTCTTTTCTCCTGCTATTAAAATTTTCCTGGGGTTGGTGTAGCGGGCTGTTAGAGAATGCAGTGAGTGTGTCACGTGTGCCAGCAGGTAAAGTGACTTAATTGCGGCACATGGGCTGGGATGAGCGAGGGCAGCGGCCTGGTGGACTCGTGTGGGTGGCAGGGGTGCGTCCTGGCAAACGGGGCCATTGAATGTGTAGCAGGTCGCGCCGAGAGGGAGGCGGTTTGGTGGGACCAGCGCACACGCGCGTTGGCCAGTAGGTCTGCACGTGCACGAGGCGCGTTGCCTGTCGCGGTTGTGGGGATTAGGAAGGTGGTTCTGGGGCATGGAGGGCCTCGATCCTTCATATCCCACTGTGTGCAGGGCTTTATGTTCTGAGCACACGTGCACAGGAGCGCTCAGCTCCCCGGCTCTGATCCCATCTCTCCCAGTTTTGCTAATGCAAGGGAGCTGCTTGGAGTCCTCTAACCCTACAGAATCTGCTCGAGAAGGTAAAATTCTGCTTTATCGTGACAAAGTCGGCAGAGTGACTGGTTATGGTCTTATGACTTTAAGTAGGACACCAGCTCTTGGTTAGAGGCTTTAAGCCCATGATGAAAAGCTGTTGACCAGTGTGGTCCATATTAAAGAGGCTAGACCGTAAGCTTTGACTTCACGGCACCCCATTCCTTATATCATCCCCTCTCCATAAGGTCTAGTGGTGCAGTAAATCCACATTTTTTGGTCAGCTGATTTGCAGACTTTTTTTTTTTTTTCTCCCATGTAAAACCCACTTTACACAGGTTTGTTAGCTGTACTTCAAAACCTACTTATTTACAGAAAGACAATGTAAAAATTAAAGCTAATAGCAAATCAGGCATTCTGCGCTGTGCTCTGTAAGGATCAGTGTGTTCCTTTAAAAACAGAAATTTTGAACTTCTGGGCATAGGAAACTGGGAAAAATGCCAGTACAGGATAGAACGAAGATTAATGCTGGCAGGTCACAGGCAAGTTTTTCACATTTCCTTTACAGAATCTGTTCAATCAGTCTGCTAAGATTATTTATGGAATTTATATAGGATATTATTGTAAAGGCTGCCAATAAAAGACTGTTCTCCTTAGCCTAAACAGTGGCAGCTCTTATGTTTCACTGCGTGACTTCTCCTGTACAGAGCTGCTACTGTGCTGGGCAGCGTTCATGTGAAGAGAATACGTTTCTGAAGGGATTATGCTGAAATTGCCCAACTTGTTTCCCTTTAGGCTTAAGCTAGATTTAAATTTTGGCTTGTGGATGTGAAAAACAAACACGTTTACTTGCTGAGTTGCTTCCTATTCCCAGGAGACACTTTCAGAAAGTCAAGATGAAATTCCTTTAACACTCTTTTGCTCACAAACCTAAATATAGGAGTGAACTCCTATGAGCAGAGACAAATGTACCATGTCAGGGTAAATATTAGCACCTCACACGTGTCCCAGTTTTTTACAGATGCTCCAGTTTTTCAGTGGTAGCCAATTATGTCTGAACCTGGTGGTTTGTCCCAGTTTCACTAAAATAACCCATTATATACATGAAGTGCATATTATCTCAAGTTCTCGCAGTATTTTACAAATGATACCTGATACGAGCTGGTGGGAGCTGGAGGTTGCAATTGGAAATGGAATTAAAATGATAATGCTGATAAGAAAAAACACAGTATTGTCTTTGAATTCTTAGAGTTAATGAATTTGCTTGCATCTACTCACATTTTATAGTAATTAGGATCACATATTAAAGCAATATGTAGAAGAGCAAAAAATTGCCAAGATTTTGTCTTTAAGTTGTCAGAAATACCTTTGATTTCGGGATGAAAACCTCATGAGTGTTGCCAGGATTCCCTGTGGATTTCTATTATGGCTCCTAATAAAAACTCATTGTTCTAATGCTTTTTAACTATGGGGTTTCTTCACTCTTGATCAATTTTATCAGCTTAGTAAAAAAGCTACTGTTCTGTCTTTTATTTGGCAGGCTGTCTCAGCCAAATGAAAGTTCCCAACAAATTAATTAAAGATTATTTCCTACTCTCCCTTGCATTCTTTAGTAGTGGTGCCAGCTCTTTTTCAGAATTCGTGTGACCTTTTCTGCAAAATTCTACGGTGAGCAAAAAAAGCCCAAATTTTGTCATAAATGTATTTTTGACTTGGTGCTTTTTAGTGCAATGTGGTTCCATTTCTTATTTTCTTTCTTCATTGGTGAGACAGGTTTGCTCTTAGTCCTCTCAACAGCCTCATATTTGCAATGTGCTGGCATCTTTCCTTAGTATTGTGCTCTGTCAGTCATTACAGAGGCTATCAGGGAGATGTGTATGAGACATTTCAAATTGTTGAGCAGGCGAATGTTTACTCTTAAGTGGCTTTTGATTCCGAAGGAAATTCCAAGGGGGTTTGAAGTGGTCCTTTGCTGTTTGCCTTGCATGTTAATCATGTGGTGTTTTTTTGGCTGGAGTATATTAAATATCTATATCAATGAAACTATTGGATTAAAAATGCCACGAGATGTAAATCAGTGTTTCGCAAAGCGGTTTTGGTAATTCACAAACCAACTTGATAAACAATCCACATTGTAATCATTCTTCTATAGCCAAATTTCTTTCCTACCCACGTAGCAATGGTGTTATCCCATGTCAGAGATGCTGGCAATTGTAGGTGGTCTTAATGCAACTGTAAGAATGGTACCTAATTCTTTTTAACTTAATGTTGTTCAGAAGTGATATGGCAAGTTATAGAAGACCAGTGAGAAGGTGGATTCCCATTTCACAGTAGGAAACTTCTCACCAATTTGCAGAATTTCCTAAATCTCTCAGCAGGGTGCGGGAAACTTTTTGTGTCATAGAATGAATCCATTATTCCCTTCCCTTCTCCACCTCCAGGCCCGTGGGATGCAACTGTAGCACAGCAAATACTGTCTGCCTCTTGGTGGGAATCTGCCAGATCCCACTCGGTACAAAGGCTGGGTTGACTTAATGCCCTGTGCAGAGCAGCCCACGCGTCGCCCCTTGTTTTACAGGTTGTGTTACCCCCTTCCTATGCCAGGCTGCAGATACCCACCCAAGGACGGTCGAAGCGGATCTCCCCTGGCCTCAAATGGGCCATGACTTGAGGAAAGGGCCTGTGTTCTTCTGAGCAGGCCTCTGAGCACACGCTTGCATGGCACACGCCACAGGGACCTGAGCTGTGATCATCAGCTCTCTGGTCACTACGGTGCCACCGTCAGTAACTTGCTTTCTGTCCTGCTGCTAGGATTTCCTAAGGAATTGCCACATACTCCTGTTCCTGAAAGAGTTACCTTCCTTTTCAATCTTTTCTCCAAGATTGCTGTGTGTTTGGGAATGGAAAAGGGTTGCTTTTATCTTCTTGGTATTGTTTTCTTTATAGCATTTTCTTATCCTGTGTTGGGAAGGTGTTACGTGGCAGGAACTTCCTGGGCACTGCTGCCTCACACGCTTCTCTGGGATCATCAACAGTCAAGTCACAGAAATCCCATAGAAGGATGTGTGTTAGCTCATATGCAACTAGCTTCTTTCTAACACTTTATGGCTTCTTGCTGAGGCTTAACTCTATTTTCTTGCAGCTTTTCTACAGCTTTCATTTCCTTCTTTGCTTTGAAATATAGGACCTCTTGGATTATTGGATCAAGCCTATCACTATCACAGATATAGCAGCATTCAGTCTCTTTCCTGCATCTTGTTAAGCTGTATCTTAAAAAGAGTTCTGATTCCTCCCACTGGAAGGCTGTCTTAAAATCTGCATATATCACACTTCAAAGTATTAGATTTTGTCTGTGCTGGTGTGCCCAGGATAGCTGTCCTATTCTAAAGATGCAGCATGTGATGGACAGTTTTTTGCTGAACTTATTTCCTTGTTTTCCTGAAGACATAAAGACGGCAAAAATATTTTAGATTATTAGAGTAGTTGTGCCTCCATCAGAAATTTTCCTGGCATAGCTCTGTGAGGGATAAGGTGTGTGTGTGTGTATTTTGTTTTCTTTTCTTTTTCCTTTCCACATTCCTACTTAGTTCACTGTATGATCAAATGGACTTAGCCTTATCTACAGATAACAGTTGCACCATTGTAACTGTGGTGTTCTGGAAGGTGCCTTAACACTTGGGTCTGGTCTGAAGGGAGATGGAAAGAGAGGAGATCTCTTGGAGAGCCTCAAGTCACTTGCAAGGAGAGGAAAACGTCACACAAGGAGCTGGGGCAGGAACAGCATTTTTTTCTCTTGCAGGTTAGAGGGGAGAGGCCGTTCAAACCCCTGTATTTATTCCCCATTCCTGTGTGCTGCTGGGGCACTCAACCAAGTAGGATTGGCAGCCAGCTGTACCTAGGTGCTCTTAGCGAGTCTCCACTGCAGATTGCTGTGCTGTGACAACATGGTCCTGTTCAGTCAGGTGCTTTTGCTCTTGATCAAAAGACTGCACCCGCTTTTTTTTGCACATCCTTATATTATCAAATGTGTTCCCATAGGGTGAGGATAACGCCTCGCCAAATAAATGGGTAATCTAATTTAGTAACATAGATACATTATTTGTGTGGACAAAGCTTCAGTAAAAATTTAAGCTCCTTCAAGCTTTAAAATTTTCTAGCAAAATTGACTGTGACCTTTGTTAGGCATCTGATTCTTCTGGTTCCTTGAAGGAGTGTTTCAGTGCTCATAGCTTCAGGCAACATGAGAGCAGGAAGTTGACCAAATAGTTTTCAGGCAGATTTGCTGCTTCTAGATGACGGCTGCTCTCACTGAGATACCTCCCTGCAGAAGCTGGAAAGCAGGTATTGGGAATGCAGCTCCCACTTGGCAAAAGTCAGAACAAGAAGATTCCCAATTTGTGAAACAAATTTGGAACTTGTAAAAGTAGCAAGACTCAAACAATGTTGAAAATCTTTCTCAATCATCAGTGTCAGGTAGGAACTACAGTTCTCATTCTATTCCCTTTTATCTGAGAAATGCTCTTTCCTGGTTCGTGACCATGCCCTTTGCTCCCAGGCTGGGAGATGCCCATTACAACTATTTGCACTCGTGTCAGCACACAATATATTGCGTTGGTCATTGGGGACAGCTAAATTTGTGTCTAAATTAAAGCCTGTATGTTTTGAAGCACCTGTGAGAATGAACACTAGCCACAGAACCACAGCACTCTTCTAGTCACCATAGATACTACTGAAGCCTAAACTGCACAGAGGAATTAAATTGAGTTTTCTTTCAGATGTGCTGGTTAGCTGGTATATACTGACATAGTAGTTACCTGGTTGCATGGCTCTTTTTCTTGACCAATGCAAAATTAATTACTTCTGATGTTCCATGTGCAGCAGTTTTTCCTTCAGAAAATGAAATTTGGTTTGGGGCAAAAAACAATAAAATGAATAGTGAATGATCCACGAATTTGTACCTATGTTGGCAAGAATCTGCGTAACTTATCAAGTATAGAACAGGAGCCAAAATCCTTAATGGCCCAATGCAAAAATTAGTAATTCCAGCAGAAAATCATTAGACGTGACCTTCTTCCACACTGGAATTACTGGAAGGTAATCTTAGGCTACAACACATTTTAATTAACTGCATGTCTGTCTGATAGATGCTGGTTTCTGTAAATATTATCTGCATATTCAGTACAGCTAAAAAAGTTGTTATAATCTTGAATTTTAGTAATCTTTCCCATGTGCAATTTTTCTTTTTCGTTTGAACAGAATGCAGTGTCCACCCTGTATAGTTGCATCATATTTTTGCCAGACTACTTACCATGATTAGCTCATGTGGAAAAATGATATTTAACTATAAAATCGGGTATCTCATAATAATAGCAATATTATAAATCCTTCTCTGCCCGTGAGGGTGCCATGAACCAGGGCTTTACTTTTTTTTTTGTGCATTGACATGGTTTCATAAAAGATAAACTGCAAATTCTCTTGTATTCCAGTATGCAGTATAAGGCATGTTTGATGAGACTGAGAGCAACTATAAAAATAGCCCCTATTTACAGAATCTAGAAAGATCTTCAAAGCCTCTTAAAAGCCAAATATTTTGCCTTTCACAAATTGTTTATTCACACAAAAGCTACCCACAACGTAGAAATAATATACTTGGCCAACAGTTGGTTAAAATGGGGAGAAATACTTAATTCTTCAATATTTATTTTATCTGTAATTTCTTTCTTTGTTCTAAAGCTTGGATCTATAAATTCATAGTCTTTCTATAGAATTGGTGGAACTATTCATCAGCATCACTGATATTAAACAAGTTTTTATCACTGGATAAAATACAGTGCAAATACAGTGTAAAGGAAAGAAGAAGAAGGAGAAAAAAAAAGTAGATTTGATGAAAATCACCAAAGATTTCCCATGATTTGGAACCCTCAGTTTCTCCAAAAGGCATTTAACTAGTTAAAAAGGCATATGGCATCTTTTGTGGATGCGGAGCCATTGCAACAATGGACAAGAGAATCACATCATCCTGTGCATCCCACGCGGAGACGTGAGATCATCTTGTTGGCCATTTCTGCTGATAGAAGAGGATTGTTGGCTGCTAGTTTTCAGAACACTTTTTGGGAAGCTGCTCTTCCAAGGTGAAACACAGAAACAACAGTGGACTCAGTAGGGTGCTGGAGTGGTAGTGGTGAGCTGAAAGTGCTCAATTCCCCTGATATTCCAGCACTTTTTCTGGTGTTATTGATGGTGGTAGAAGTGCTGGAATGTGTAGAACACAGAGAAGATACTTAGTTTGTGTCAGTAGGGCAGCTATTGTGTTCTAGGAATGAAGAAAAGCTGTTTCCAAGGGTAGCAATATTCCTGCTTAGTATTGCTTATACACTCTTCAGGATACCATGCAGGAGTGTCGTCTAGCAGAGGTGAAAACAAGAGAAGAAACAAGATGAAGTGGCTTCTCCTTTCTCCCTGAGCTCTTGAGGGGCCTTGGTGGGAAGCACGTGTAGCCTTCAGACTGGGCAGGCTATGAACAGGGGGCTTTCCCAGCCCGTAATCTAGTATGTCCCTTCAAAAGCACAAGCTGATGAGTTTTGCGGCCTTTCTTGAACCATTCATCTACTCTGCTCCATTCATTGTAAATGGTATAATGTTTTGCATTTGGAGAGTACATTTCATCTAGAGCTTTACAAATACCCATTAAGCCCTGAAACACTGCTGTGGAATAGATGAATAAATTATATGGGGGAAGTAATCATTAGAAAGCAGTGTTGCTTTGTCAAACAGTGTATAGTTTTCATGTAACCAAGTACTTAAGTGCAGCAAGTCCTTGACACCTATTTTCACTTTGCTGTGTGAATATTCATTTGAATTAGGTGAACATTTCATCCCACATTTTATCAGAATTCAGATTCATCCTCTGCTAATGGAAAGTGGCTCCAGGCTGCTATGGACAATGGCTGGCATCAAATGAGCTTGTTCTTTGTTTCAAAACTATGGTTAGAATTTGGTGGTTAATCAGATGCTGATAGCAAACAGTTGGGTTTTCCTCCATGTTCATGTGACAGTACAAAAGCCAATTGATATGCAGTAATGCAAGATTCATTCTTGACCTTCTATGCATCTGTGTGGAGCAAATTGGGTCTTGTAAATATAACAGTATGCAGTCTATTGTTTTGAAACACCACTCAATATATCTTAGATTTTTTTCTCCTAGTACAAAACAGTCATGTGCTGGATGCTTTTGCAGATGTGTCTTAAATTCTAGAGGTCTTGTACTTAGCTACCTCTTACTCTTTAAATCTCTATAGAATGCTAAAACAAAAACAAACAAAAAGGTTCCAGGGACATAAGGTAACTATGAAACTGTTACTTCTAAACATCCATCCTGAATCTGATCTCTTTTGGTAATTTCCAGATGTTTTTTGTTAGATTAACGTCAGTTTAAATCAAATTGGTTAAGTTGGGATGCTCAAATTTAAGAAGAAATAACCATATTCTTTTTGCTAGACTTACCAGTAAAGCCAGGAGCTGAATGACTATGAATTAGAGGTGCGCTTGCTCTTTCCACCTGGTCCTGTTAGATCTGAACTTAAACGCTCACAGAACGGTGAGGAAAAGCCTGCAGTACCTTAATTCATCTTTTAACTGCTTTATAGACCATAGAATACCTATTTTTCTTGATCTTGATTCATTAACTACTGTCAGAATAAAATAGAAATACTCCTGAAATGACTTCAACTTAAAAAATTTAAGCAAATTCCCCCTGTACAAAATTTTAATTCTTTTAAAGAACCCATATGACAATCTCATCATTGTTATTTTTTTTTTCCACTCCAGAAGAAGGTAGTGATGACAAAAAGCGGAAACTTACATAATTTCATTTCGTTTGCTTTAGCAACAACAACCTCAAAAGCAGAGGGGAATAATGGCTTTCATTGAGTCACTTCTTGGGAAATTCATTGGTATCTGGAAAAGCTGGCCTGAAGGAAATACGTTAACTTGTTTTCTTTCTCTGGAAATGCTTCAGGCTACCAGTGTTTGGTAGTACAGCAAAGCTGCACCTTCCTCTTGGGAACAGCACCTTCCCTTCAGATTTGTCCGTAATGGAAGAGAACACAGGGTAGTGGTGGTTGTTTCTTAAAGGCTGTGTTTTCACGGTACCATTGCCAAGCTTAAGCCAGACAGGGCTCTTAAGGATTCATTTGCGTATGTTAAAAAGAGAGTACTGTTTTACACTGCTGCCATGGGATGGCTGTGGCAGGAAAAGTGCAAACTCCCACATAATTGTTGTTGACAGAATACAGTTCTAATTTTATCAAGTGTAACCCCTACATGACATGTTGCTAAGCCAGCCATCAACATTTCAGTGAATGAAATGCTGATTTGAAAAGTGTGCAGTGCCCAAAAGAAATGTACAGTAATTATATTTGGAAAGCAGAGTATGTGAAAGACTTCTGCTTGCCTGAAATGTGGGAGCAATGATTGCTAAGTCTGCGCAGAACAATTAGAAGTTTTTTATTAAATTGTCACATTATGATTGACGCTGTGTGCGCTTATGTACATGTACATAACCAATATGTAAATTTAGGTTAAAATGACCTAGTAAGATACTAAGAAAGATGATACTTTACAAAATCTGTGGAAAAACTCTACAATGCTGAGTCTAAAACCTGAGTTTATCATTTTACCTGCTGCCTTGTTCTCTTCTGTATTTAGTATACTTAGCTACTGCTTAAATTAGATTCAGAGGACTATGTAATTAAGAACTGAGATATAATTCTTCATTAGTAGAGGTCACATCCATTGGATAGCTAAATAATAGAAGTTATTTACGGTACCATTTTAGTATCCTAGAGAATTTTAACCATTAATCAGCAACAATGGAGAGATGTCAAAATATAAAGCTGAATCAGGTGTAACGATATATAGTTTGATGAGTATCAGGATATAATTTGCTGAAATGTAGTTCTCCTTAATTGCATAGTAACTTATTTCACTAATTAAAAAAAGTCTAAATCTCTTTTAGCAGACTTTTATTGAAAGCGGTATATACAAGTATTTTTATGTCTTAATGCATGTTTAAGAGGTACTGGAAAAGGTGTTAGTTCCTTAGAAAAGAGAGTATCAATTAAAAAAGATTTATTTGTTGAAAATAATGCTATAGTAAATGAAGGATGTTTCACATCTCTTGGGTAAAATAATGGAGGAGCTCAAAGGAAATATTTTCTTGTATAAGTCTACTAATTTTGACTGTATTGTTAATCTATTTTGACATGCACATTTTAGAAAGAAGTAATGAAAAGGCGTGAAGCATACAAAGCATATAAATGCATTAAATTACAGAGCAGTGTTTTGCACCCTACTGACCTATTCAGTGGTAGGCTGAGGCATTTGCATCTATTTTTGGTCTGTTATATCACCTGCACAGATTTTAGAGGAATGAAGAATATATGAAGGTGAAAAAGGTGAGTGAAAGTATTTTTAATACACTTAGTCCAGTCATACTCAAGACCTCTTCTTAAGACATTGCCCAAAGTTCTTCTTGTATTTGTTTTAAAACTCTACCCGCGCTCTTTGGAATGTTTACAAAATGCCATCTGGGTCCATGCGATAGCAAGCTGGGCCACAAGCATTAGCCCTTAATGCTTTGGGATCCAAGCTATTGTGGAGACAGCCCTGCACTGGGCAAGTGCCCCATCGGAAGCGGTCGCGTGTGAGCCCCGTGCGGCTGCGCTGCTCATGTCAAGGCCAGATCCCCCCCTTTTTTTTTTCTCTTTAAACCAGGCAAAAGAACATTTTAATTCTATCTCACCCTGTTTTGGGCTGCAGGGAGAAACAAATAGATGAAGACATGTAGGAGGACATTACGCAATATTTGGGGAGAAGATGGGAGAGATTTCTCTTGGATTGTTTTAGTTATGTTTCTGTTTAAAATATGCTTTTGTGTTACTATAGCTACTAGCTGTTATGCTCATGTACAGATGTTTTATTATCTCTAGGAACTGACTGCTGCTTCAAACCCTGAGAACCAGAGGCAGAGGGGATGTAAATGTGTTAGCCGGAGACTGGAAAACCATGGAAGAACCTGAGTCCAGGACCAGGATAGGAGAGGACTGGACATGAATGACTGACAAGAAGTTGCGCTTGCTAGATTTGCAAAAGAGAACAAGAAGAAATAGTTGAATATTTGGAACCCTATGATGAGGTATGTACCCCCTACACTGCCAGAAAACTAAAAGGAGCCTTGTTTAACACTCAGTTTTCTCCCACTTCCAGAGGTAAGCGAGTAACTGAAATCTTAGTTTCTCCTGCAAAGCAATATTTGAAAGAGGAGCTGGGAGACCTTAGCGGGGAGAGACTGGTCTGCTTGGCAAAGCTCTTCCAAGAAGAGACCTTTGGAACTCTGTGAGTTACAAGCTTGCTGAAAAAATAACATCTCTGGGAAGACTGGGCAAAAGGTGCAAAAATTGTATTTTCTCTGGAGTTTTGGAGAAGAGTTGTTATTAAGGGGACTCTAGATAGAAGTTTTGGATCTTGCAGTGCAAATCAGTAATGAACTTGGAGGTTCCTCAGTGTAGTGAATTCAGGTGGTTTCATTTTCTTTGGACAAAGTCACAGAAAAGATTGCCAGCAGCGCATGGTGTTCCCTGTGCCCTAGCTGGGATGTGTAGTTGCAGGAGAGGCAAATATGATGATAGCAGTTGCTGGAGGTGCTAGAAAAGGGTGATAACCAGGCATGAACTGTTGCACAAGACAGTGGACCTGAAGCTGGAAAACAGCTTTGATGGGGATACAGAAGTGAGATGTGTTGGGGAGAGGAGGAGCAAGGAAACCACAGGCTGTGCAATAGTTCCATTTAAAAAAAATAAAGCTTTTAGTCTTCGAGGTCAGTTAGACATCCATCTTTCCTCTGTCCCTTTTCTTCACTTTGCAAAAGGATATCACCTGTATACTCAACTGCACGCGACTGCGTGATAACGGTGGTACCGCACCCTTATCTGCTCTGGGTTCTTCATGCACAGAGAACGACATCAAGTGTCTGCTTAAAAACAAACCAGATGTTGACAGTCACAGAGAGATACATGGGAATGAGAGATACATGAAGAATGGGGAGGCAAAGGGCTTATCTTCACTACTGCCAATGACAGGCACTGGCACATATGCTATTTTAGGACAATTGCAATGCTAACATTCTGCTAGTGTTTTATTTAACTATTGACTATTAACATATCTTAGTTTCAGGATGCTAGTATTACATATATAAATTATTAGGACATTGTGAAATAGGAAAAACAAAGCAAGAAAAGAACTCGTAGGATTTTATTTCAATTAAACATATTTACAATGTAACATTAATTGTAAAAGTTATTGTGAAAGAAAAACAAAATAGACACAGTGATTAGGAAACATTCATTAATTTTTTGTTTTCGCATACGTTATTTGTGAATTTTGTGGGGTAAGTGTAACTCAGTCCCTGAAATACAAATCTTTGGGACAACAGTATATTGAAGCAAGTGAGGTAATTGGATATATTTGGAGACTATGATCCAAAGGTAAATCAGTAGCATATCTTTAAAAACAAGATTTGTAAGGAAAATAAGAGGTGAAATTGTTTGAAGATATCTGCTGCATTCCACAAAAAGATATTTTCAGCACGAACATGCTTCTAAATACTAACTGTCTTTTGGGGAAGGAGGGGAAAAAAATAAAAAGGATAATTACTGTCATTTGTTCTCCTAGGAGACTTCAGCATGTTTTGGAAAGAGAAGTTTGGGTTCATTATGCAGCAGGAGTATTACCTTCCCAGTGTCATTTTCCCATCTGTCTTGCTCAAGGTGTTACAATCTTGGCTGATATCTGTGTGTGGTCATCACCCAGATCAGGCTGCGTATTGATACAGTAAGAGTGAATAACAGTGATCTTGAACACTGTCTGCTATGTTCGGTACCTTTCTCAGAGGGATTTTGGATACTATTTAAACTTGTTTACATTCTTTTCAGTACCCAGGAAAAGGAATAATTCCTTTTTCAGTACTTGAAATTCCCTCAACAATAGGTTTAACTTAATGTAATCTTACTTTTTTTTTGAGCTATGCTATGTTCAGGAATGGATAGAATTCTACTGCCTGATGCTAGTTACATAGAAATTTAGGAAAAACTCTCAACCTGTTGCAGGGGGAACAGGCAGTCTTCCTTTGTCTAAAATTTGTCATCACCTTTTATGCAGCATAAACGGCACTGCGCACAATGTGCAAGAGACCTGTTTCATTTAGTATCAATGTTTGTGTTAAAGATGCAACACATCTTTTAGTGACAATACATCTGTTGTTCCATTAAGACTTTATCTGGCATTGCAAGTGATCAGTTTTGGATTTTGGAGGCTTATGAGGCTTTTTCATTATGTTTCGTGAAAAAGCAGCCATTGTTCTCAGTTTGGTAAAGACCTTTCGTACAAAACAAAACCCGTCCGGGAGGGCATTGATATTGGAAAGGGCTGCCATTTTGTAGAAAATTTACCTAGCTTCTATACATATCATTGTGCGATCCAGCAGAAAAAAAAAAGAACAGGGACGAGGGGTGAAGGCTACAGTCAGTCCTTCCCCCATTTGTAAGTAACTGAGAGCTTTAGTTTATGTGGTTCCATATATTCCTTTGTGGGCTAGAGAGATGACTGATAACGGTACGCTTTCGTAACATGAGGTGATAACATGTACGATTTTCACTTGTTTCCAAAAACGTTATCGTTTTGAATCAGCTTCTGTTTTCACAGATATCTAGGCTAAAAGGGATCATGTGAGATGATCTATTCTGTAGCTTCTGGTCTGATTTAAAAAAATAGTATTTTTAGAAACTTCTCTGACATAATTCTTGCCTGAACAGTCTTTAAATAACCATGTTTATCTTGAAATGTGCCATGGCAGAAAATCATCTGATGACTACTTGTCCTGAAATGGATGAACATGGAATGTAATTGATTGGAATACATTAAAACAAAAACAAAATCATTTTGAAATAAGACAATAATGCTCTTAATCGTTTCTATAGTAAGTACATTTGATTCTTTCAGTTGGATCCCATTCTTTTAGATCACTACTTTATAAATATCTTATTTTCTTAAAGATGCAGTCTTAAAGATCATAGCAATCTCCAAATCATTTGCTTTGAGTAATTTCTCAAATGCCCTGATATGGATATCAGCAGATCCCATTAATTTAAATATATCTAACTTACTCAAATATTGTCACTTGTTTTCTCCTTATTCTTGATTGTACTTGACATAATTGTCCATATGAATTATGATGAGAAACCAACTACTTTCTAAAGATTTCTAAAGAGCACAAAATCATTAGCAATCAGCTTTTTTGTAATTTTTTTTTTGCTTTCCTTAGTAATAATGCTCTATTTCCTTCGACTTGAATGTTAATTTTTTTCATAGTTACAACTCTTATTATAAATAATTTTTGGATCTCAGACTTAAAAACAAACAAAAATCTATTCCTTTATAGTATTCTTTTATCCCAAGGTTTGTCTTTGGCTTAGCTTTGCATGACCTGCTTTTCACTTCTCAGGCCTGTAAGGATCCCTATTAATGTCACTGATATTTCTGTTCTGCACTGAGACACTGACTTGAGGTAATCAAGTAAAGATATTCCCCTTTTCCTTCGTAATTCTTCTCCAAGAGACCCTTCCTGTAAATATTCTGATTTTGAAGCCTGCCGTTTTTGTGGATGGACAAGGGAACCTATTATTCTTACTGTGCTATTTTTTCCCTCTTTGGAATCAATAATGCTATTATCTTGATAGTATTTTTTCCTATGCTATTATGGAATTCATCAGTGAAATTTGAATAAATAAATCATAGCTGTTCCTTATTTCAGATGCTGGAAGAAATGTACTAATGCTTCATTTTAGAGAAAAAGCATCAGAAATTTTCCTGGAATAGCTATTTGCCTACCTTCTCCAAAGTCTCTTTCATATTTCCACTTATTTTCTGATTAACATGTTCTTTCATCTGTAAGAATCACTGTTTTGAGTTTTGATCTCTAAGTACTTGTCACTGTTGAATGGGAATCTCCCTGCATAATCTTCAAGAATTATTCATTTGTGCAACATGTATCTGAGCATGAGTAAATGTTGTGCAAACTGTTTTGAAATGATCCTGCAAAATTATCTCTCTTGCTGTGAAACTTTTTGTTATTTTAATTATCAGACTTGGAAGATTATGCTAAAAGGCATACTACACATTTTGCCATATGGCTTATAAGCTTCCTTAATGTAATAATTCAGATGAATTGCTGCTTAAATGCTCTGCCTCTGGGCTCTCATTTCAGAGGTTGTACTTGTGCTTTAAAAAGTGTACAGGCCATGAAAACTTATGAAACAGTAATAATTAGGAGGCTTTTATATACATTGTAACTTACTTCAGCTAAGTTTCCCTAAACAGCTTCAGCTTGTGACCTCTGAGATGATCAAATTCAAATATTGAATCCTTGGAAAAACAAGGAAATAGACCATGAGCAAGCTGAAATCCAACTGTGATCTTATAATCTCCTAGATTCTAGATCTAATGGTCGCTGATGAAAAACATATTTTAAGTTTTTTTTTTAAAAGTTGGAAGATCTTATATCGTGTTTCTACTGTTACTTCCAGATTCCTATTGCATACTTCTATGAAAAGTTAGAGCATAAGAAGGCCTGAAAAAGTGCATGGGAACGTACAGACCTGAGTGGAGCAGGGAACTCTCTTCCACTAGTAAAAGTTGTGTGTGTGGGGGGAAAATAGGATGTGAGATTTGGATACTGTGGATACTGTCAGTGACAGGGTCATCAATAAAGCTGAGCTGTGAGGAAAAGGGCTGAGAAGTGAGGAAAAGGTAGAAAGGAAGTTCATATTCAGTTGTTCGACCTTCCTTTTGGAAATAGCCAAGTGTAGACGCAGATTTTGGCACACTTGAGAAAATATCATTGCTTTCCCAAGGCAGAAGAAACTGACTGAAAGTCATCCAAGAAGTGTTTCCAGAGGACATAGACAGAGCAAGTAAGACTAGAATTGTATTCATGGGATTCTGGGGGGTTCAAGCTGGTGGTATTCAGGGACCTTAGCATTCTTCCTTGAGTTATCTGGGTATCACGAAAGGGAACCTGAAAACTTTTGCTTTTAATAGAGCCAAAATCTTGCTGAACATGCATATTTTGCTCCCTTTAGCTGAGTTCCTGAATTTCTTAACTTACCCCCGAAATAACCACTTCTCCCCCAAGAGGGCAATGAATGATATGTTGTAGAAAATAAAATGTAGGTGACTTAGATCAGCCAGGGAGAACTGGAACCAGAGTCTGTGCATCAGCTATATTCAAAAAAAAAATGGAAGAATCTGGTATTCTTATTAATGAATGATACTTGAGAACATTCTCATTCCAGTGTCTCAATCAGTTACAAACTTGCCTTCTGATGATGAACCCAACAAAAGATCAGATTGTGGAATTTTATGAATTTAGAATATTTTTCAACTTAATTTAAAATTATTGTAATATTGAATAAACTCTGCTAGCTACAGAACATGAACATGGTTTTCAAATAGAACATGGTTTTCAAGTGTTGTATATACCTGAAACTAACAAGTAGATCTAATCATCTTCTAATACCGCTGACTACAGGATGCATGAGCTGAACATTCAGTCATATGACGAGTCATAAATTGAAGCAGGGGAAGTTCCCACTTGATGTGAGAGGGGAAAAAATAATTACAAGGACAGTCAAGTATTGGAACAGATTGCTGAGAGAGGCTGTGCTGTCTCTGTCTTTGGAGGTTTTCAAGATCCACCTGGACAAAGCCCTGAGAAACCTGGTCTAAATCCAACATTGACCATCCAGGAGGTGAGAATAGATGACTTCCCAATATCCCTTAAAGTCTGAATTGTTCAGTGTTTCTAAGATTAAATATTTTCCTTTGTGCTGAGAAAAATCTTCTTGTTCTGTTTTGTCTCATATAAATACTCCTAAAGTACATAAAACTCAAGATACATCAGTGGTTCCTTCATTCATGCTCGAGGTGAAAGGCAGGCAGTTATTCAAGATGCTGTTATCAGTAAGATAACTTAGTAGCTCTCTAGGATGAAAATGAGTCTTTATTATGCAAACTAAAGAGATGAAATTGGTATTAGGAAGCCACCGTCCTTTATTAGCAAAATTGCAAAGTAATTTTCTTAAATTTGGCAGGGGGGTGAAAAAAAACCTCTCATGTGTAACATATAGGTGGATTTAAAGCTACATGGAACCGTGAAAAGCATTTCCTGGAATTTTTAAAGGGTCGTTTTACGTGATGGAATGGGCTTGATCTTGATTGCCCACAGTCTTTTCCGTTGCAAGAGGAGAATCAAACGAAATAGCCAGCTTGAAAACAAACCAGGGAGAGGTAATTCGTCATACAATGTGCAGGTAAGATGAACAGTTGGGAACAATTTGTCACGGGCTATTTTGGATGATAAATGTTATGTAGGTTGGAAAGGAGATACCCATTAGGAGCTGCCAAATGCCTAGACATAACATGTTTCTCAAGAAGTGTCTGTGTTCATAGCTTCTGGAAGCAAATGCTGGAGGCAGAGGAAGGGAAGCAGGTAGGCAGTTGGCTCTTATACTCCTATCTCTTGTTCTGTATTTGAGACAGAATGCTCAGCTAAGCAGACCTTTGACTTGACCCAGTACAGCTACTATTAGGATCTGGGATCTACAATTAAATATTTATTTAATTTAGTACTCATTAGAAATTGAGAAGCCTATATTAACATAGTGGTCTAGTGGCCAAAGTGGGGCAGTTATAAGCTGGTTTTAATGAGTTCATGCAACTGACAGAGCATGAAAGGCTTTCTCCATGGCATCAAGGTAAATTAATCTTTCCAAAGCAGGAGACTGTTTTCTCTCATCTGCACCGAGCTAAACATGCTGTGACACTAAGCAATTTTTATTTGATGTACTTAACTGTGTGAGAAACTTACTTAGTACAGGTACTTAACACTGCAATAACTCACTTCTGACCACATTACCAGAATAATGCAAAATTGATAGGATTTCAAAGAAAAGTAGCGCCGAAGTTTTAGATTCAAAATTTTGACTTGCGACAGAGTTGGAACATACTCCTGCTCTTTAACTGAGGATAAACTAAAACGTGAATTGCTAGAGGGGGGAAATGTTAGTGTGTGATAGTGTAATATAAGACAGAATTCAAATTTTAGTTGTTAGAAACAGTTGTGCAAGTGCAAGACTCTTTTGGACTTTCAAAAGCAGAAGAAAACCACTGATCTCTTTATGCCAAGCCCATGCACTGAAATCCAACCCCTTTGCAACATTTATTCCTTAGCATGTCCCAGAAAGATGACCATTCTGGGTCTAGCACAGTAGTGACCTCTCCAACAGTGCCAGGGAGGGCCAAGGGTTTACCCAGCCATGTCCCCATGCTCTGAGCAGGCCCTGTTTCCTGCAGCAACTACAGGACCTGCTGCTTAAGGAAGGAAGGTTAGAGCCCTGCTCGGAGGCAGACCAGCCATGGTCCCCACCTTACCTTCCACCCCTGTTCAAGTACATCTCTGGACACAAAGAAGTAAAATGCTCTGACACTCCTGCTTATCATCCATTTTGTCATGGTCTACGGAGTTACAGGAGCTGCTGGGAATCAGACTGCAACAACAGGAGATTCATGTGGGATCTTTATTTAGCAATAACTGGCATTAAGGCTGTGTTTCTTGCCTCTCAAAGCTTGGAAAGGGGTCCTGTCTGAGCTGTGCTTCAGCGTCGGCACCCTCTGCTGCTGTGCGATTCGTGCATACTCCTTTGCAGGCTGGTGCACGGCAGAGCCCTTTCCGAGCGGCAAGCCTGACGCCGTTTCGCCAGCAACTTCGTTCTCCCTCTTGCTCTGGAGTGTGAGACCCCCCTGCTCCCCTTCCCGCCCCGCCAGGAGCCGCGGCCTCGGGGGCGCCATGAGGCGGCGGCGGAGCTGCCAGGCAGGGAGTGGGACACAAAGGCCGGCGCTTCCCGCGTTCCCGCCCCGGGGGTC
>NW_010578239.1:219870-235264 GCF_000705375.1 Tinamus guttatus
GGAGTTCTCATCTTTTCTTTCCCTTTCTATTCTCTTTCTTTCTTTCTCTCTTTTTCCTCGCTGCAGACCTGCCCCGAGGATGGGAGGAGGGGTTCTCGGAGGAGGGAGCCAGCTACTTCATCGAGTGAGTATTTGGCCGGCCCGGTGTGTGTGCGCGCGGAGGGATTGCGTCTCCCCTCCTCCCCCCCGCCTTTGCCGTTTAACCTGCCCTTTTCGCCGCTTTAATGATTAACATAAGGGAAAGTGAAAATGATGCGTGTGTTTGCGGCGGGCGGGCAGGGGGGGAATGTTGGGAACTGGGAGTAAATTTAGCAGTGAGGTGGAGGGGAGAGGCAGGCTCCCCCCATTGCTGCTGCTTTGCCCCCTCAGGAGGAAGCAACAGGTCCTCATCCGTGGGGAGGCTGCTTTGTTTGTTTATTTTTCCTCTTTCTGCCGTCTGGATGTTTGAAGCGGTCCTTGGCAGGTGGAGCGTTGCTGCTGCGTGTGTGGGTAATGGTTGAAGGTGGCGGCTTGTTTTTGTATTAAACAGCAGGTGCTTGTGGATGCAGTGCTGGGAAGTTTTGCGAGCTGACAGCAGTTGGTGCCTCATCCAAGAGGCAGGGCTGAACGGTTGAATTTGCTTTGCTTGTGTTGGCTGTGACTGTTGTGTCTTAGTAGAGCAGATCTTTTTCAGAGACCAGTGAACTTGGGATGTGCTGTCTGCTGTTTTCTTTTTCTTTATTTTCTATGAAATGCAATTATGTTGTAATAAAATACAATAATTAGAAAGAAAACTTTTTTCAAGATTAGCATAAGACTTTGGGGTGTGTAAACTGGAATGTTTTAGGAGCGTAAGAGAAGTTCAGTCAAATTGGTAAACCTCTAGGGTGTCCTAGATATTTAGTTACATGTCACTTGTGAGGTCTCTTCAGATTTCTGAAGGAAGATGCACACTTTAATTTCTTGGAACTCATGATTGTTAGCATCAAGGACTGGAAAACACTTGAAACACCACATTGTTTCAGTGCTGGACTGAAATGGCCCAAGCCGTTGAGTGCAGTCCCATATAATTTGGCAACTGTGATAAGTGTCTGTTTTTGAGAAGCCTTCAGGGCATTCCCCAAGACCCTGTGGCAACCTTGAAATATATAGTAAAGATCCAACTGCAGAACGTTATGCCAGGTAAAGAATGGAGTGACTGCGATCATTGTATTTCTAAGAGCAGGATGCATGTTAAGTAAAATTCTGGATTATTCTCTAATGTGCCTCAGCTGTCACTCTGAACAGGTGGAAAAGAACCCCAAAGTTCCTCCTTGGCTGACCCAGAAGACTTGGACCAGAGCCAGACTGGACTATTAGTTTGCCCTCAACTTGAGAGCAAGAATTATCAGTCAGGCATTGGAGAAAAGCTGAATGCAGTGTATGGCTGATGCTCTTTAAAAGTAGTCAATCTCCACTGCCTCATAAAGAAAAAAAAATCTTTCTGGCTCCACAGATAATTATTAAAATCTTAAAATATCTATATGCAATATAACTATGCTATAAGCTAATGAGATCATTTCTGCAGATACAACACAAAATTATGGCTTCTTCACAAAAAAATTACTAATTTGTTCTGTCCCTTCCAGAAGCTTACTACTTTGATTTTAAATCTGTTAAGATTTCTTTTCCCTCCTCCTTGTTTGTTTATTTTTGTGAAGACAATTCTTGTGTCTTTTGTCAAGTGATCAGAAAATTTGCAATGTCTGGCCCATTAAATTCATCTTATGTCTATTCTGTTCTCCCTTTAAGCTGCGTTAATAGTGTTATATTAAATTGAAATTGGTACAGGAAATGAAATACAGAATAGACTGTTATTATTTTACAGAGTGATCAGAATAAGCCTGGCTATTTTACTTGGAGAGTTTTTTTTTTTTTTTTTTTGACTTAAATCTGTTCAACTGTACAACTTCTTGCAAAGGATCAGCAGAGAGGCATCCCCATTCCGTCACTGTTGGAGAGGTTGCCCTGTGGAACTTGGCATGGGTTGTTTTCACTAGCGCTGTTCAAGCCTTTATATTTTCATCTTGCTTGGTGGCTTCCTGAGCCAGATGGAGTTTCTCTCATCATCTTGCATTAACATGTTCACTTTGTGGTCATTCAAACTGTTAGAGTTCATAGCTCATGCTCTCTTTTTTTCCATCCTGTACTGCTTCCACCTGATGAATTCTCAGTTTATAGAAAAAGTTCTTGTTTCTTAAATGCTTCAAGTCATATGCTCTGCTATTAAATTACGTCTTCTAGCACTCTAGCTGTGCAAAACCATGGCCTCTTTTGTATAACAATGCAGTTGTCTTTGTACTGGAGATAGTTTCCATTTTTGATACACACGCAGAAATTTCTTGAGCACATACATAGTTCTTACTCTTTAGTTACTAATGAATTTATGAAATTGAATCAGTATACTCAGCTCTGAGGATTGCTGCTAGTCACGTCTTTCTCTCATGATAATTTACAATTTTAATGTAACCTATTATAGTTTTGTCTTATTTTCTCAATTCTTACCTTATGTGTACTTTGAGAAATTTCCTATGGGATGTTGTATCAAACCTCTTATTTAAGTTATATATAGACTAACTCTACTTAAAAGTGATGTCTAGTACGGTAGTAATCAAAAAGTTAGGCTATTTGGATATAAGCTGTCTTTGATACAAAGCATACTGTATTTATTCTATATTATCTATATGTTATCTATTTTATCTATACATTCTATACTCAGTTTATTTCTTTGTCTTTACTGCTTACCTCAGTACTCTGGGCTTCAAACACTGTGTAGTAAAAGACAGGTTTATAAACACAGGTTTATAAACTGGTCAAGCTTAATATTAAAACCAGATAAGCTGTTTTTCCCACCCTAGCTAAAGGAGACAATTTCTTTGTCCAGTCCTTTTTAAAATGACCTCTCCAGCTGTTTTATCATAATGCGATCCTTCTTTGCACCTCTTTCAATATGAGGTCAGGTTGGTTACATGGAGATAGATTTTTGTGAAACCTTTGAACAACCAGTGTGCCTTCCTGTCTCTAAAAACTTATCAGCCTTCTGAGTTTTACCTTATTTGCATGTTTGGGAGGATACCCGCATGTAGTACACACAAGAATGCTGCCAGTTGACCATCAAGATCTTTCTTTTCCTCTGTTGCTTTAGCTGATAAGACCGCAACTTAAATTAGTAAGTCATTTCTAAATCTGCATGCTAGTTCTTCCTGCTTTGACACATCCAGTTCTTCTCGAATGATCCTCTCTGTTTTGGTGATTCTTCAGGATTTTTTGGTAGCAGCAAACTCTATTTTCTGTTTACTTAGTATGCCTACTTTTGATCCGTTTCAAGAGGATTATTGATTTAGGAATGATCTCAGAGCTGGATGTCTTTTTTTTTTTTTTGTCTTGTAGTATCTTAATTCTTGAGTTTTCCAAGTGCAGAAGACAACTTGAAGTACTCTTTATTTATTTATTTATTTTTTAAACTCACATTTTAGAAGTATGTCCTGTAGGTTGGGCTACTGTTTATGTTGGAGTCATCACAGAAGGAATGTTGTTGCTGAGCACACCTGTGGGGTTGAATGAAAATGTGTAAGTCTTACTCAGATTTATTTCAGGTAGTTGACTTGTTGATGTGACGTGTTAAGTCTAGTTGGCAGGCTCGTGTTGGGAGGGGGATGTGACATGCAGAGAAAAGTGACTGATGAAAAAGCAGTGCATATATGCATTATAATACAGTTTTTGTTTCAATTTGCATATTATCTTTTACTGATCATCTGAACTCCTGAAGTTGAAAAGCCCTGAAAAGCTGATAATGTTTTTTTGTTACCTTTTCATAACTTTGAAAGATTGAGACATGTACTTTTATGTCAAAGGATCCATTCTTCTGGTTTTAGATATCTAGCTGTGACTCGAAGTATTACAAAAATTGTGCTGCAAGCTGCTGAGAGTCTTTTAGAATGCTGTAGTAATATTGTGCTTTATAAAAGTAATACAGTATTCAAACTGTATCGTAAAATCAAAAACAAACAAATGGGAATCATCAGTTAAATAGCGGAAGCTATCTCTGTGTTGATTTATTTCTGAAGTCAGTTGTTTCATTTAGAGCATGTCTGACTTGGTCTCTTCCTCGGGGAAACTGTTGAGGAAGAAATAGAAGTCTGAAACAAATGGCCATTATTCATAGGCAACATGTTTGCCACTACTGTTATCTAATGTGACTTTTATTTAATCTTGTTGTTGTGAAGAAAATATGCCTTTCAGATATACAAGTAATGACTATTTTATCATAAAACCTTGAAGGGGAAAAGACCATCTGGATTATTGAGTCCAGTCATGTGGATTACCTGAGAGTATTGTTTTATAATCTCAATAATAAATTTAATCAAAATGTTTCTTAAGTGCTACAGACCTTCCTACTTTCCCTGCTCCTTTTAGAATGTTGAAGACTGCTTCTCTTCAGTGGTATGTTAAGTTGGCTAAAGTTGGCACAAACATTAGTATGTGTTGCAAAGCCTGATTCTACAGTTTTTTTTCTTCTTTCTTGTGCTCTTTTCTATGATGACTATTGCTGTAGAAATAAAATATCTGGAACACTCAACTATGGTGAGTAAAGAGTGGTTATCTTCCTTATAGTGAGATACCCAATATACACAATAATCTTTGTGTTTTGGAGCCTGTGCTTAAGATAAAAGGTTTCATTTAGTGTTAGTATCTGTCCGTAAATATACAAAACTATGTGAAATGCCCCTGTGAACACCCGTGAAGAACAGGCCTATGAAGTGCTTCACTCTTATTATTGCTATGTATAACCAGTTTGTATGGTGTTCTCAAGCAGAAAAAAAAAGACGTGTAGCCGGAACCACAGAAACTGAAGTTTCACTACCATTAGAGAATTTGAGAGTAATGTGTACTGTGCACTCTAAGAATTTGTGGAGAGTTTTAGGGAAGGAAACCTGGATTGGTTCCACAGCAGAAGTGCCAGGCTTCAATTGTATGAATCTTGAGACAGACTGTGTAGCAGATACAGGCATAGGTTATGATTTGTTACTAGAATTCAATCCAGAATTCTTATAAATAAAGTGTATTTCATTGACATAATTTATACGGATGAATGCACAGATACAAAATTAAGAATTGACAGAAAAATACTAGAGTTAAATTTTATGTTGAGACGTAAGGGGAAATAGGTGTCCCATCTTGTAGTTCTGCTGAGATCATAGATGGTCTTTAGCGGCCTCTGCTGGTTTATTAACAGGAAATTAAGTAGTGAGAGAAAAGAGGAGATGTTTTTTTTCAGTTGTTTTAAGAAAGTGTTCTGCTAGGGAGATGATTGGGGACAGGAGAACTATATACAAAAATAACTGCATTGCCTGTAAGAGTTTGCGTCTTTTCTCCAGTCATTTCTCCTCCGTCTCTGGACTTGATCCTACAGCATGTTTAATAAGTCATACTGCATGGGATGGCAGACAGAACTGATATGGGAATATTGAACTTGCTGAATAGATACAGCAGTGATGTTTCTTTCAAATTAAGAAACACCTGAATTTCCTCTTTTGACGGTTGTCAGAGGAAACTGTTGAAAAATTTGTATGGAGGCAGAGGGATTGCAAGAAATTACAGACAGCAAGGTAAGTACTTGTAGTTTAGCTTCCAGAAAAAGAAAAAAAGGACCTGCTTCTTGAGATGTAGTGTGCCTTCTGGAAGGGCAGGTTTGGAACTGTGGACAAGAGAGATGCTGTGTGTTGTTTGATGCTGTGATGTATGTCAAGAGGAACATGATGTGTATTCCTTGGGGAAGAGGGGGAAAGTGTGTGAGGGGAGGTGCTGGTCTTTGTTTTGTTTCTAAAGCAAAGTTTCACCAAAGGTACTTGGCATCTTTGTCAATCCCTGTTTGTCCTTCTTTCAAAATACAGACTTGCTGGAAAACTAACTGGACTATGGGAGAAGGCAGTGAGATTAGCAAGCACATTTAAAGCATAGTTCTCATTAACTTGAAAAGTTGAGTGCTGAGCACTTGTGAAAATCAACATCCAGAGTTTCAAGGTTCATCTGGGAAGTAGAGGAAAGTTCTTTTGTTCCAGTCTGGGTTTTATGACTCATGAGCAAGAATAGTCCTTGCCCACAGATTTACAAGTAATAGATGTTAGATTGTTGTAGTTTTCCTTCCACATATGGAGCTATGTGAAGTGCTCTGCATTATTATTGTTTCTGCGTGACCCTCCAGTGATCTGGAGAACTTCGGTAGCAATATCTTCAGGATTTTGTATGTTAAATAGTTGCTGGATTTTTGCAAGAGGGCTTGCAGTCACTTATGCTGTCTGCAGTAAGCAAAATGGGATCTGAACTGTGCATTTCCCTTGGGAGGCTGCAGAATCAGATAGTAGCTGAGCTACAGCTGCGGTCTCTGAACCTGATTCCCAGAGCTATTGCAGTGCTCGCTGCATGTTAGTGCTCCAAACCTGTCAGCCAAGGGGCAGGATGCCCGATGTGGCAGACCCAATAGCTAGTACCTGATTCCTGGCCCCTTGTACTGGGCTGGCAGAATTCTTGTACTGCCAGTTTTAATAATAAAACATGCCCCCAGCATTTGAAGAAGGTATGAAGTCAGAGCGCTACAGTCTGTGAAGAGTGCCAGTGTGAAGAATTAGAGTGGACTTAGTAGTATTAGGAAAGCCCATATGTTTTCAGCTGATTTGAAACTGATGTGGTTGTTCCTGAATAGAGTTGTGGCTTTTTATAGACTGAGCTTTAGTTCCACAACTATGAAATGGTTAGGAAACATCCAAACCTACTGTGTAGAAATGTGTTTGTTTAAAATCAAAACTATCTTCCTGGAAGTGTTTAATGTCCCTGCTAGCTTTTTTTCAGGTGACTTGTGTAAGGGCATACTTCCAAAAGGTGTTGTCTTAATTGCTTGGAGTAGCTGCAAACAATGAAGGGACCTATAGTAGATGCATTTTCACAGAGCTGGAACTGCAGATGATATAGTGACAGTTACTGGTAGGAAAATCTTCCTGCTTTTTCAAGAAGACTGTGAGATACAAATGTGAGATATCAGTGGCCAGCAAAATTTATTTAGATATGAACATATTAATGTACAATTCTAAATGACATACCTTTGTTAGCATTTACCTGCTCAAAGATGATGAGTTGTTTTCTGTAGGAGCTGGGAAACAGCCTGCTCTGCGTGCAGGTGTGAGCTTTGCTCTGGAAGGGAGACTTGCTGAGTCCAGATGGGTTAGTACAGTGAACTTAGAATTTCTGTGCAGGAACAGAAGAAAGGGCAGGCTAAGAGAACTGCAGATATCTTGAGACAGTGCTCAGGTTAGTGATGTAGGCTAAACTGTGAGGAGTGGAATTTTTGTTACAATATGCCTGAGGAAGGTTGATGAAGCCTTTAAAATGAAGCCCTGCAAGGCTGTGTCTGTACTGGTTAGTGACTTCTCTATTCCAGTCTTAGGTGTGGCTAACTAGCTCCTCTAAGGTATTAAGGAAAAATGTTTTCTCTTTCTTTCCAGCCCAACCCATCCTGCTCACTCTTTGAGTATGTTAGCACATTCTTTTTCAGAGATTTTTCAAGCAGTGGAGGAGCATTAGGTATGGCTATATATGAAGGACTTTGGCTTTGGCCATACCTATCAGATGCAGTTTTGTGCATCTTTCTGTGGATTGGTTTTAGTCAGTACCTTACTGCTTACTTTTCCCTTTAGGTAGCAAGATGGTGAAGTAGAGAATAGGCACATCCTAGCATAACAATAGAAACGAATGTTAATTTCTCTGGTTCAAAAGTGATGAAAACTTGATTGATCTTGAAAAGAAAAGGGCTATTTTGTTGGACTGTTAGGCCTGTTGGATGTAGCTTAATGACTTCTGGTTCTTACAGAGTCTTTACTGGAGATGTGTGAGCAGAGAGATGGATCGAGATTGCCCCAGAACCTACTAGCTAGAACTACTGCTTTCAGGGTAGCCTGTCATGCTGCACTGGAAAACTCCTTAGCATTTCTGTTGTCTTGAATTGCCTGAGCAAATTTGCAACAAGGTTAATGGGGTTTCATCCCAAGGAGTGAAATTGTTTGTTCACTGTCCATGATGTGCTTGTTTCCATGACGATTGCATGGAAATATTCTGTTGTATTTGTGCATTCTTTAATCGTTGGGGTTCTAACTACTACAAAAATAAATAAATAAAAATATCGACTGGATATTGGATGCATATGATTCTTCCCAGAGAGATGTGTCGGTAAAATGCAAAGCAGTTTTGAGAGATTGCTAAAAGACACTTCTCAAACACTTTTTCATTTAATTTTTTTCATGTGATACGTGATTCCAGTAAAGCTTAAGCAATAGATTTGGTTAAAAAACATCATTTTTGTAATGTCTTTTATTTTTCATTTCTCATATAATTGGAACTATATTGAAACTGTAATTGAAAACTTTGCAGGTGCCTTTTTGTAAACCAAACATGGAAAGTTTCTGTCTCAAATGAGAAGGTTTCAGATATTCATGTCACTGAAATATTTTAATTTCACATTGAGATAAAGGTATTGTTTAGATAACTTGTGAAATGAAAGCAGTTTTTCTCTCAGACCTAACACTTTTAAACTTGCTTTTCAGTCGTCTGTTCAGCTGAGCAGTGTTTTATATGTCATAACTAACGCTACATGCGTTTGTAACATTGCATTAATGAAATATCACCTTCTTGGTGGTTGCAGATTAATTGGCAGCTGAAATATGGTGGTGTTGTGCCTACCAACAACTGTTTTCTACTTAAAAGTGTTTTGAACAAAGAAAGAGTAACACCTTGTAAAGCAGGCTGTTTACGTAGGAGCAGGACTATGGAAACAAGCAGTTACTGACTATCCTCATGAATAATCTGGCATAGTGCCCAGTAATTTGAATTGCCTTTGGTTGGGAAAATGCAACCAAGAATGATCTGTTAAAGAATGCGCTTTTAACTGTGCTGTATTGTAGATGCAAGCCTGGAGGTACCCCCTCCTCCCTGGGCGTTGAGATTTCCATGCCTGTTGAAATTCGGCCTCAATTGAAAGGCTTTCTGAGTGTTTTTGGTTTGCTTGCAAATGAACTGCTACATTAGTGTCATTTTTTTTTGTAGACTAAGAAATGAAAAGCAGCAAAATAAAACTTGTGTGAAATAAAGGAATCGAAACCTCCACAGTCACACCTCTACTCTACTATAGGAAAATACACACTTTGTTAGCTTTGCTTCATGGGAAAACTAATCTTCTATGTATGTTCAGGCATTCTTTCACATTCTGAACAATGTGTACAGTTTTAGTTTTATTATACGCTGTCCTGTCCCTTATTTTCGTTTCAAAGTAACTGTAAGCCCACAGAAATACATTTTTGACTTATGTATTTTGGTTTATTGCAGGAGTTGTGGGCAAAGTTCTGCAGGGTCTTGCTGTGCCACAAGGGGGCATTTTTGGTGCCAACTCTGCAACACTGGTCTATAAGGGCAGAAACGTGCTTCTGAATTTTGCCCTTTGGATGAGTTCATCTTGAAAATAAAATAGAAATGCTTTTTTACTTTGTTTCATAACTAAGAATAACTTAAAGCTGTTATAGTTTTCCCAGATGATGTGGAATCAATAATTTCATTTTTATAATCACATAAATTAATACACAATAAATTATGAATTATGCAGTATACTTATATATAAATGTGTTTATATATTAATTAATACTGTAGTTACTTAAGGCCTAAGAAATGATCTGTTGATTTGGTATATGTTTACACAGAAAAAGTTGGCCAGTTAAGGAAAATATGCTTGGCCTATTTCCTTTTTAAGTCAAATACTTTTTAATAAGGTGGTTCAGTTTGAAAGATTATGGTTATAAATCAGTGTATCGGAGATGCTTGCCCCTTGTAGTGGGATGGGCCGCAGTTTCTTACAGAAACCCTGAAGAGCCGTCTGTGGTCCTTCCTTAGGTTTGTGGATATCTGTATGCCATTATTCTATCATGTGAATGGGATATGCAAGCGATTGTTACGTGTATATATATGTAAAAGAGAGGGCATATACTCTTAGCAGTATGGAAATGTCTTCTGGCATGTGTTTGTCAGGTGAGAAGACACATTCCTGTACTTCAGTTCTTTGTCCTGACTCACAAAGTTGTCTTTGTTTTCTTTATCTCACAAAGTACAGGGGTTTTCCTCTGATAAGAGAAATGCAGAAGCCAGAATTGTTTTTTCAACTTGAAATACTTGCATTTTTGAACACTCTCAGGAAATATGAGAATAAAAAGCAGCATATTAACTAAATGAATTGTTCTGGCAGAGAAAATTTCTTGTCAGCTTACTAATCTTCAGTGGTTTTATGATCTCACTGAACATAGAACATAATTGTTGTGGATCTTGGTTTGTTTTTTTAGATCTGGCAATTTAAGCCTTGCTGAAAGCATCATGCTTTCAGATTGATGAACCAAGCTTAGTATGAAGACATTTGTAAACACTAAAAAGATAACACTAAATATCTGGAAATGTGAAGCAAAAGCTCTCTGTAGCAAAATTTGGCTAGATTACACTTAATGTAGCTTTTGGCCAATATAATTAATGTTTAAAGTGAAACATAATGTATAGCTTTATTACAGACTTATTAGCCTCAAACTATTAAAATATTTTTAAGAATAAAAACAAGTATCAGTTATCTGTTCATGAAATTTGAAATGTCGGTAGCTTTATTTGTTTTCTTTTTGTCCTCTAGTGGAAAGAGGGGATTTGCAGTTGTGTGCTTTTTATTGACTTTTTTGCTGATAATTTGCATTCTAAAATATTATTCATAGGTAAAGTTTGTACTAAGTTGTGCCTGTAAAATTCCCTAGTTTGCTCTATACCCTTATGTTGTCGTTGTTGAGATATACAGCATCTCTGAATATTCACTTGAAGGATTGGTGAAGTATTTTGAATGCTTCATGTGAAGGTCTAGTAGCACCAATAGTTTTGTTACATCATTTAAAGCAATGTGAATGTTATTGTTAGATTTGGCATGGTTCATTATGAAAAACATTTAATCTTCTACTGAGGTGGTTCTGCTGTGTTTTTATTTTTTCATTTTGCTGCATTGTTTTCTGAAACTTAAGTTCTTTTGTGTGTGATGTGGAAGTTTGTGACTTGTTTGCTCTCTATGAGATTGTTTCATATACTTCGCAAGAAATCTAATTAAAAAAAGATTTTAAAGGAAAAAAAAGAAAGTAAAGTAATGCATGTGCTTTGAAAGAGGAGGAGGGGGGAGCAAAATGAATACATGTTGGAAAAAAAAGATATCCTGAATAGACTTTTTCAGCTGCATAGTGCAGTGCTACTGTCTTCACAGCAATTGCATTTTGAGGTGCTGTGGAATTTTAATCTTGTTGGAATGAGAAAGCAGTGCATGTGCTGGTAATGTCCATTGTTTGCCTCCAAGGAACAAGACTGTAGTCACTAGAATTTATTAGCATTTGGATGGCAATTAATGCTGAAAGCTATTTTATGTATTTCTATTTTTAATTTTTTAAGATAGTTTTGGCATGCAAATGCAAACACTGTTAGTTAACACGTAAAGCTCTATTCTTTTCACTGGGTTATGGGCTGTGGTCAAGTAGCTGGTGGAGATCTGGCTATATACATGCTTTTAATGAAATTCTTTCAGAATAAAAATGAATGCAGGCTGAGTGTACTCAGTCTTTGGTGCTTTTTGAATTCTTAGAGACTGTTCAAATAAGAAGTACCGTTGTAATTGGCAGCAAGTAATTATTTTGAAAGTCATAATTAAGGCTTTGCTTGTATTGCTCATGGAATCCCAAACATTTTCCTTTATAAATTCTGCTATAAATTGGCATAAACTTCAGGGGAGGGTTGTAGAAGTCCACAGGTACACACCTACGCAACAGATGTGCTCGCCTGCAGATACGTACCTGACTTGGATGTCTTACTGCCTATAAAATACTCCAGAAAACTTTATGTTCTAAATCTGGATTCTGGGAGTGCTGACAAGTTGTGCTAACTCTATTTAAAAGCAAACATTCCCTCCCTCTCCTCATACATGTACATGTATAAAGGAGAGGACTTTTACATCAACACACAACTGCAAAACTTGTGTCCATATGCATGGATAAAGGCCACACTGAATTTGTGGAAACAAGATTGGAAATGTCTTGTAAGAAGTCGTGTTCTGAGTGGGGAGGTGTTACAAAGGTACTGCTAGTAGTTAATATATGCAGGGAGGATCTATCCAGCAACCAAACAGAAGATTCCAGGGAAGTTCTGTTAAAACTCCAATAATTCAAACTGGTAAAGCCCTTGGCCCCTCAATAAAGAGCCTGTTGTGCTCTGAAGTATTTGTAGTCAGCCTTCTTCACCAGACAATGATAGTATTTTGTTTGTATGTGTAATGTGTAAATAGTGCTTTTAAAATAACCATGTTTAACTTCTGATGCCTTTAGAATGGCTTTGGGGCTTTGGTGAATAGTATCTTCAGCTAGTATGAATTACTATCTAGCAGGTTTTGCATTTTTGACTGAATATTTTTCATAATACTTTTCTAATTTGGCACTAGCTTATTTGGAAAAGCACTTACGGAAACATATTCTACATCATACATGCTTTAAAACTTTAAACTGTTAGAAGAATGGATGATACTTTTGTATGGGTTTGGAGATGGATTATCTGTATTATGTACAAAGAGACCTCTTTAGTCTCTGCTGGACTTCTAGGTTTGCCATATGACTAGACTTGGAAAAAATACAATAGGTAACAAAGTAGGACAACATTTGAGGATATAACTAAAGCAGACTTGCTTCATGTTTTAAAGACTAGGCCAAATCTGGCGTGTTAACTTGGCCATGATAGACATGTTCTTCTATTCATACCGTATGTTGCCATTCTATTGTAGACAAAACAGTAATACGGAGGAAAGTGCTTCACCAAAGTTGTCTTACTCTTGTAACATGATCTATAGCATCATATGATACTTGAGAAGGAAAAGGCAAGGGAGAAAAGGCTTATTTAACCTGGAAATGTCTAGCTATTTGACTTGGACAAAGCATCTTTTGAGTACGTTTCTTAAAATATACAAACAGTTTGCAGTTTTTGCATTTAAAATAGTAGCACGGTAATAAAACAACTAATAGCATGGTATATTTCAATCTGTAAAGTTTCTCCTTTAAAAACGATGAGGTTAATAGAGTTGATAAAGCTAGTAAAAGTTGTATTTTTGTGGTACTCGGCACAATGTTTTATCTGCATGTTCTTGTTATATTTGACACAAAATAACATAACTGTAGTGTCTACTAGGGTACATATATTATCATAGATGAGCCAGTTGCATTAACTGGATTGTTTCCGTGATGTTTTAAAAGAAAAAAATTTTGAAATATAACAGGTAGTGTCTTGATTGTTAGATCAATAAAAGGATTATTTGATTATGTTTAAGCTGACCATCTTGACAGTATGTTTTTGGAATATGAAATTTCTTTGGCAGTTAATGTCCAAATTTATCAACCATTTTGTGGCTTTTTTTAGGCTTTTTGGTTTTAAGTTAATGAAAAGAGATGATGGAATGTACATTCCTTTTGAATCTTGCCAGAGTAGAGCTTCTGTCGTCACTAAAACGGATCATTGTTGTTGCTGTTTATTTGTGAAGAATATGACATTTCTCACGTAATAATATCTTTGCCTGAAATTTTGTAGGAAGATTACTTGTTTTTGTGAAAATGCATTTAATTTTTTTATGAAAGACTTATGTAAACCCTCATCTTGACAAAAGTCTAATTAGTGTGTTTTACAGTAGTACCGATATAGTATTTAATTCTTGCTCCCTTTAACATCACTGTAGTGTGCTTGCTGTTTCGTGCGTGAAGAATTTCAAGATTTGTATAGTTGTTACTGTAGCTGATATTTAGTGTGACCTTAAATTCAGTTGAATTACGCGACTATAATTAAGTCTCATTATGTGTGCCTCCCAAGTTCCATTCAATTATCTGGCTTGTAATCCTCCACAAAAGTAGTGGAGATACTGTATTCAGCAGCTACTCAGAGGAAGTGCAGGAATGTGTGAACAGTGATCGGATTTTTCTTGGCAAGTGCGGAAGCTCCGTGGCCAGTACAGTAGCCTCCAAGATAAGAAAGCCGAGAATGTGACCAAGAAGGAAAAAATATCAGTAAGTCAAAACAGTTATTGCCTAAGGCTAAAGGTAGAGGAAAATATATAAATAGAAGTACACTACAAAATGAAAGATGTTTTATAGCATCTTTGTAGCATATAGGTGTTTTATTTCTATCCGTTTCATGGATACGGATTTGCCCATTGCATTCTCAAAGTAAGCAATGAAGCAGTGAACTTTTATATAAAAATCAAAGCAATATTTGCAATTTTAGAACTTTGTCACACCTCTAACCAAGACATGGAACTTCAAACTACACTTTCGAGAACCAGCTACCCTACCTACCAGCGTAAAGCCAGCGAGTCCTCCTTAATTCTGGTTAAGGAGGTGTCGTCCTTGTGGACCACCAGAATGGTGTCATCCATTGTGATGGGATTGCTAACAAATTATCCTATTTTTGTAAAAGCCTATAATAAATGGAATGAGGAACAGAGAAAAAGAAAATACATCTGCAGATCTTAATACACATTTTTTAGTTTCCTTTTTTAATGAAACTTAGATAAAATATACCGATCTACTTTCATTAACAAAGACTGGAAAATAAATTGTCAATCTCTATTTTAAATATTATTTTAGTATAGCTATTATTTTAAACATTTCTTACTGATTAACAGTAGGTGAGACTATTTTCTTTATTAAATGATCATTTGACTTGATTTAACAGTTTCACTCATTTCAGAGTGCATAATACTCATTTCATGTGGAAATTCAGTCTTATGTGTATTAAGGGTAATCGTCTGCCACATTTCAGTTGATCGATTTTTACTGTGTTTGCTAGTGCTGTTACCTTTCACTGTTTGCTGTTTACCTTTAAAATAAATGAAAAGGAAAATCAGAGAGTTATGGAAAGGCTTATCTAGACTCTTGCTGTTACTGTGGATCGCATTTGATTCTTGCAATGTTGAGTTTTGGGAGACTTCTGTGGATTTTGATGTATTGATAGAATTTTAAAGAGTTAAAGGTGCATTTTGATATTTTGTTGCCTTCTATAATGCCTTGAACAAGACTGCTGAAAATGCTCATCACCACCCTCTGGCAGAGCTCAGAGGGTGGTGATCAGCGGTGCAGAGTCTAGTTGGAGGTCTGTAGCTAGCGGTGTCCCCCAGAGGTCAGCCCTCGGTCCAGTCCTGTTCAATTTATTCATCAATGACCTGGATGAAGGCCCAGAGTGCTCCCTCAGCAAGTTTGCTGATGATACCAAACTGGGAGGAGTAGCTGATACCCCAGAGGGCTGC
>NW_010578239.1:235572-270176 GCF_000705375.1 Tinamus guttatus
GGCCTGTCCAGCCTGGAGAAGAGAAGGCTGAGAGGGGATCTAATCAGTGTCTATAAGTACCTGAAGGGAGCCAGTGAGGAAGATGGTGCTGGCCTGTTTTCAGTGGTGGCCACTCATAGAACGAGAGGTAATGGCCACAAACTGAAGCACCAAAAGTTCCACATGAACTAAAGGAAAAATTTTTTAACAGTGAGGGTGACAGAGCCCTGGAACAGGCTGCCCAGAGAGGTTGTGGAGTCTCCTTCTCTGGAGATCTTCAAAACCCACATGGACGCAGTCCTGTGCCACGTGCTCTAGGTGACCCTGTGTGTGCACGGGGGCTGGACTAGGTGACCTCTAGAGGTCCCTTCCAACCTTAAGTGTGGTGTGATTCTATGAAAATGTCTTCTTAGTTTTCCTGCCTAAAACTTGCTACTATGAGTTCTCCATCTACTTTTCCAACAGCTTGTTTTTCCCCCATTAAATTTCTCAACTATTCCTCTGACCCCATTAAGTTTTTTTTTTTTTTATGACTTTTGTAATTCTTTTAAAGTTTCACTAACTGCAATTAGCCAGGTTCAGTGAGGCCCATATTTCTTTGTTTTCCACTGACGAAGTGGATGATTAGCTTGGATACTGATATTTAGAGATGGGAGTTAAATCCCACATCATAGCTTAAGAGAAGGCTTAGTGTGCAGCTGCTTTCTGGAAGCTCACCCTCCAGCCAACATCTGGTTGATGATAGTTCTCAGTACGGAACTAGTCAAGTTGCTTACTCTGTATCTCTTCTGGGTTAAGAATGCTTCTTAAGGTGCTGTCAGTATAGTTCTTAAAACCTACTTGCTGATTTGGTCCCCAAGAGGAGATCTTGTGAGCCAATATTTTCAGTTTCATCATGGTCCAGGTTCATATTGGTTTGATGGAGTATTGAGAACTTTATAAGAGACAGTATTGTTACCATTCTAAAAATTAGAATATTATTCTTTCAAAATGGATATTTATTCCTCCTTTGTCATGATTCCAGGGTTTTAGTCATTTCACTGAGATGTTCTTTGGAATTAATCAAGATTTTGATTTTAAAATAGAGTCTGAACACAGATTCAGATGCTTTTCAATGTTCAGTTTCTCTCTAAAATGTATTCCTGGTGCATACAATTAAGTTATTCAACTTATTTTTGTTTATGACAATAGCTGTTATGAATTTAGAATTGCAAACAACTGACCAAATACTGTTGGCAGGAACATCCAACAGACAGAATTCATTGGTCAGAAAATACATGAATTAAAGGATTGGGGATATAGCAGGATCTATTCTGAAAGTAGGATTATAATAACATTCTTTCCTTCAACATGTGCCTGTTAACCTTTTTTTTTTTCAGATTGTAGAATGAATGGGGAGCAGAATCAAGATTTTTGAAAAACCAACCTTGGGTACTTTTGTACTTTTGCTTTCTGTTTGGAACCCTTTGAATCAGCTCCCCACGCCTCATCCAAAGTGCATGTATTGTATTTTTACAAATGTGTCACAATTTTTACAAATGTTGGCCTGAACATTTCCTGGTTACTTTTTAAAACTTGGCAGAAAAGGTGCTTCGTAGAATTAGCTGCTGTCACCAGTCATTATTACGTGTTTTTGCTTTCCATATCATTAAAGGTCTGATCTAAAGCTTGTTGATTTTGGTGAGCTTTGAGTTAATGTGTAGCTCAGTTACAGAAGCCAATTAATTCTTCTCCACTGTCACTAGAAGCTGAAGGTGTGAAGTTCCTTCTTGACTGCTGTGGATGAGGTGAACCAACTAGCTAATAAAGTTTCATGCGATACATTAAACCATCAAAAAATGAGCTGTCAATGAAAGGGATACTAAAATTTCCCCTGTATCTTTCCTTCACAGCCCTTTACTCACCAGCTCTGAAACAACTGAGCAGCAACATGATCACTTTTTTGATTTAGCTGAAAAAGAAAACATTCCTGTGAGACATCATTTGCCTTTCACCCTGCTGCATGGCTGCACAAGTGTTAGTGTTGGTGCAAGAGAAGCATTTGTAAAGGCAGGAGGCGAGACTGTTCATTTCATTAGCATTTGGACATTAATTGGGTATAATATTCTTAGAAAGTGGCAGTGAAAATGCATGATAAACGGGAATTGAGCAGCACTCATCTTTAGAAGTTGACTTCCCAAGAGACTAAGCATTCCCTGAGATTTGGCAATAGCCAAAGGATGAAGGATTTATATGCATCCTATTTGAAGTAGTTGGCTTGATTTGATTCTTCTTTAATATTTAAAACATTAAGTTCCTTTAGTCTTAGTTCCTTTCATCTGATCTTAACTTTTTTACCCTGTCATGTTGCTGAGAAAAACTACAATGGCTCCAAGTAGCTGCAAACAATGTCTAATTAAAACAAATCAATATTGCCTGTGAAAGGTTACTTTAGATTTCATGTGAACTTTGAAATGAAGTTGATATGCCGGAAATCCTGTGGGAGAGCTAGGAAAGCTTAATAATTTGTTAGGTGACATCTATTTTTAAGCTTTATTGAAAAAGTTGCAGGCTTTTGCTCAAAAATTTCAAGTGGGCAGTTTAGAAGGACATTTAGATAACAAGGGTATTATGAGTGTATACAGATATTCTCAACTTTAACATATAACTTGGATTTTAAAGTACCTTTTATGGAGACTTGAGTATTGTGTAAGAATGTGCAGACCTTTAGGCATGCTCGCTCTTGTGTTCTGATACACGCTTCTGCTACATAGACAGTTATGTTTTGTGAGATCAGGAATCTGGGTAAATTTCCTTTTCCAGATCCTGAAAAAGTGGTAAGACATTATTTTGGAGCATAGAGAGTTACTTTAATTTGGATAACTTTGTCTTTTTTTTTCCTTTCCAAACAAGAAATACAAAATGAACATTCAAGTTTACAGCTCTGGTGGGAGGATGTGGTTTGTGTAGGGACACCATGTACATTCCATTTCATGGAATGTGATATGTCATTCAACAAGTTGTTTTACTTAACAGCTTCTTGAAAGTCCAGTTTAATTTTAAAGATATATGCAGTGAGAGTTTCCTACTGTTCACCAAAATATATTTATTGCCAAGATATGAAATGGGTTTGTGCTGCTGCACAATGTTCTCCAGGTATTTCTGGCCTAGACCAAATTGCAGGAGACATGTTTCCATGTATGCCGGTAAGCAGAAGGATTACCTGACCATGTATACTTCCTGGTAAGAAAGTGGAAATGATTCATTTGGATAAGTCACATGAATTGTTTTTTGTTCCTTAAATGTTTACATTGGCTTGTTGAAAATTGTAGTTAATTTGTAGTCTGCTACTTATGCTACTACGGTTTTATTAGCAGAGCTCTAAGAAGAAAGCCTGGTATTAGGTTTATTCTAATCTTTTTGGTGTTAACTTGATGCAAAAATATTTTCACAAATAGCAAACTTGTATTTCTAAATTTCTAAGGTGAATTTGGATGTTATCCTATTTTTATTTCTTAATGAAGCCCAACAAAAACCATAGGAAATGTTTTGATTTTTTTCTCTCTAATACAGTTTACCAAAACATTTGTTTAAGTAAGTTTTGAGAGCTCTATTTGACAAAGTATGTCAAACTTGCAGTTTTGAGGAGGGAACTGGTGACAAGTAACTCTCTCTTCAGAAAGTATTTCTATATATGGAAATGAATAAGTATTGGTTATATGTCATTGAGAAATGATTGCAGATTTAAGCTCCAAGATAACAGTTGTGAGGATTTCTAAATAGTGGATTACTGATTAGTTTAACAGTAGTATTTGTTTTTAAAAGAACACCTTTTCTAAAGATGTGCCTGTCATGCACTAGAAATATCAGATGGTAATTAATCCAAGATTATGATGATAGTAGGTGCCTATTTTGATGAGAAGTTCAAGTTTTCAGTATTATAAACAGTAGCTCAGAAAGAATTGTATTAATTAAAATACCAAACTACTGAATGGTTTCATTGAAACAGTGGTTTGGATGAATGTATAGATGATAATCTATGGGGCTATATGTTTAACCGCACTGTTAATATTTAAATCAGAGGAAATTATTATACTATTGGTAGTTCTGCTCTCTGCCAGCATAATCATGATTAAAAACAAACAAACAAAAAAACACTTCTTGTTTTCTCTTGGGAAGCTATTCCTGGCATGAACTCATAATTTTTCTGCAGTGTTGTAGCAGACAGGCAAATAAAAATACTGTGGTTCCATCTCTGCCCTTCACAGATTACTTTCTTCAGGACTGAATGCTAATATTCTGACACCTTCTTATAAATGATGACAGGCAACGGCTGCTGTTGGTGATCTGAGTGAAAAATGAAGTTAAGGAGCAGCTTTATGACAAAAAAGATTGTTTTTCTTGCAAGGTGTGCAGTGTAGATTACGCAGTCTTCTTTTCATAACCTTTCTCTGATGAAAATAGAGGGTGTAGAACTAAATTTATTCAGCTAAATGTCACCAAGTTGATTTGATACTTAGGTAAATTGCATTTATGTTACTCCCAACCATAATGGTCACAGTTTTTGGAATTTGATTCTGTACTGCTTTGCTATGTTAGAATCATAATAGAAGGGTTGTTTGGGGGAAATCTGAGTGATGCAGATTCTTGAATCTGTAAATGTAAGACAGGCTTTTAAATAAAAAATAAACTCTCTTCCTTTCCCTTAAGTTCTTACTCTGCCTGGAGTTGTTTGATTATGCTGATTAAATAAGACAATACTGCATCTAACGCTCCATTAGAATTACCTATAGTTTTCCAGTTCTTTTTTATAGATAAACCAAACATAGCAAGAACAACTCAGTACCAGGAAATGTATTTATTTTCTACAGTTAATTTAACGTAGGTATTAAAATAGGTGAAGCATTATCACTACAGCAGGATTGGATTCAGTTACTTTCTTTTCAAGAATCAACTGTTAATTTCGTTACAACTCTTTATATTCATTTGTAGTTCTCAAAGCTTAGAAAGGTGCTTATCAATGTGATTCCTGTAATTTTCTTCTGACTTTGGAGCATGTGGGATCATGATGCTTACAGAGAAAGATCAGAGGAGTGGAAAACAAACAAGATGTAATGCAGAGCCTGACTTGTTAGGATGAGTTTGAGCTTCTTCTCATGAAAATTGGGTTATTTTAAATACTTATGTTCTATGCTTATGATAATAGCATGTAAGACAAACTATTTTAATAGGTAATCTTAATAATGCAAGATTATGCTGAAATTTCAGAACAGCTTTTTCAAGTAAGGAAATTTTGGTTATTCCTCATTCTGCTTCCTTGCTTTTTTTCACCCATCTGTGTTTGTAAATACATTATGAATTTATGCTGTGTATAGCCTACTCATTTGCAGCATGGATACTGTGCATTTGTTTTAATATTCGTTATGCTAATACTTAATCATCAAAATGTTAGTTCGGCATTTTGTCCTCTACAAATGTATATGTAGTAAGAGAACAGTGCTGGTTCTGACAGCTCATTATGCTAAGTGTAAAGCAAAAACATAATTTATCATCAGTTCCACCCTAGTGCTGCTGTTGCAAAAACACTAAAACTGTCATGTGGGATTTGTTATCTGCTGTCACCACATATATAACATGTACATTCATATCGTAACTGTATATATTTTGCTTGTTAAACCATATTCTCTCATAGATCGGTGTTCTGAGAGGTTTTATGGCTTCAGAGGTACAGCAAAATGCAAAATGCTTACTGGTATTTACAAACAAACGTGAAGTCGGCAAATTTACCATGACTTTTTTTTCTTGATTTTTGTATACAACAAGCAGTTACCTGTAAGCATCTGTTGACTCAATGAGTCAAGTCCTCTTCTTTTCATCACATCATGTAAACTCTTTCATGGATTGATTAATCTTCATTTTAACAATGTCTTTTTGTTTTGCTTTGTTTTTCCATTTTCTTATTAGCAGATTGTCTTGGGAAGGAATCTTGGGTGCTCTGTCTTAAGTTTTGGGTTGTATATCCTAGGGCCAATATTGTATCTGCTATTCTCCTGCCATCCACATTGTCTGATGTAGATTAATTTTCTTCCACAGATCAATCCTGCGCTCCACAAAACAGGGTGTTAAATATGCTCCTTGTTAATGTGCGTCTGCACTGTACAGTGCATTGGGTACCATGTCCAGCTGATACATAACTGTGCAGTGCAATGGAAGTCAGGGGCATTCACTTTTAGCCAAAAGCAGAATAGCCTTATCTGTATGATGTTTTGTCCGGGCTATCAGATCTGTTGTGCAGTTGCATTTTTAGTCAGTCTGGTTCAGGCACTTACTTGGCTGTTTAGCTCACATTTTTCTACCTTGTCCTGTGTTTTACAAAATAGATGTGCCTTATCTTGTTGCAAATGACACACTGCTTGTTGGGTCCTGATCTGTTTCCCACATTGTACAAGTCCTTCTTTTCACATGTAACTATTTGATATTTTTTTAAACGTGGATAATAGAGAGTTGTGCATGATATTCTTGATAAAGTGTTACTGAAACTCTTATCGTTAAAGACTGCTTAAATTACTACTTGTCTCTTCTAGAAATACCTATTCTAATGTATCCTCTCATTAAATGTTGTCTCTCACTGCTACATTACAATGGTGGCTAATGGTAGAGAGCCTCCAGCTTACTGCATCAGTTTACTGTCAGACATGCATTATGCGTTTTCTTTGTACTTCCTTACTTTCAGTGTTAGGTCATGCTTTGGATCTAATTTTTAATGCTATCCTCCTTGCTTTTTAAATCTGCTGAGTTTTCTCTTGCACTTGTTTGATGAAGTAATACATAGAGAAACCTTTTGCCTGATACTTGAAGAGAATTTCTTCATGCTATATTTATTACACTGTTATGTCTCTATAAAGGTAGTATTTTCTGTTACAGTGGGAAATTTTCATTACGTGACCATCAGAAAACCAAATTACTAGTTTGAGAATGAGACTCTGGCCTTACAAATGCATCTTCGTGTGTGGGTATACTTGTTTGTTCATTTTGGTTGAAAGGACAGGCTATCATGCAGTTCATCTTACTCTTTGTCAGTTGGTTTTAAGCTCTTTTGTCACAATATCGTAGAATCACAGAATGCTCAAGGTTGGAAGGGACCTCTAGAGATCATCTAGTCCAACCCCCCTGCACACACAGGGTCACCTAGAGCACGTGGCACAGGACTGCGTCCAAGCGGGTTTTGAAGATCTCCAGAGAAGGAGACTTCCACAACCTCTCTGGGCAACCTGTTCCAGTGCTCTGTCACCCTCACTGTTAAAAAATTTTTCCTTTAGTTCATGTGGAACTTTTGGTGCTTCAGTTTGTGGCCATTACCTCTCGTTCTATGAGTGGCCACCACTGAAAAGAGGCCAGCACCATCTTCCTCACTCCCTCCCTTGAGGTACTTATAGACACTGCTCAGATCCCCTCTCAGCCTTCTCTTCTCCAGGCTGAACAGGCCCAGCTCTCTCAGTCTCTCCTCATAGGGCAGATGTTCCAGGCCCCTGATCATCCTTGTAGCCCTGCGCTGGACTCTCTCCAGCAGCTCCACATCCCGCTTGTCCTGTGGAGCCCAGAACTGGACACAATACTCCAGATGCGGCCTCACCAGGGCTGAGTAGAGGGGCAGGATCACCTCCCTCGACCTGCTAGAGATGCTCTTCTTAATGCAGCCCAGGATTCCATTGGCCTTCTTGGCCACGAGGGCACACTGCTGCCTCATGGTCAGCTTGTCGTCCATCATGACACCCAGGTCCTTCTGTGCAGAGCTGCCCTCCAGAAGGTCAGTCCCCAGCCTGTACTGGTGTCTGGGGCTATTCTTCCCCAGGTGCAGGACCTTGCACTTGGCCTTGTTGAATTGCATGAGGTTTTTCACCGCCCAGAAAAGAGGTGCTGCATTGGCCGGGAATCGAACCCGGGCCTCCCGCGTGGCAGGCGAGAATTCTACCACTGAACCACCAATGCGTGCGCATGACCATGCATATGACCATGAATATTTCATTATGTGTTTGAGCAAGCTCCTTGCTCAAAATGCTGGAAGTCATGGTCTCTAATTACATCTGAGTAATTCTTTCATATAAGTTCATTGACTTCATCATGTTTCTGGAATTAAACTCATGTTTCTTAAGGAAAAAAAGCTGTAAATTAGCACAGGAGTCATTATTTTGTCACTATGATACAATAGTGTATACACAAATTACATAAGTGTGGCAAACTCTAGATTTTAGACTGATGTCTTTAAATCCACTAACTTCAGTATTTTTTATGAAAAACTTGGCTTTTTCCTTTGCTTGCACTGTTCTGTTTTTTTTTTTTTTCTCTACTCATAATGAGACTATTATCTTCCGAAACCTCACTCTTCCTTATAGTTGTGCATTGGACCAATCCCATTAGCAGTGGAATTTTGATAGAGCTTTGCTGCTTCTGTGGCTGGAATAGGTGTTATGTAAGCCTGTGTATCGAGTAAGGTGAGAGGTTTCTCGAGAAATAATAATTCTACTAGAAACCCTTAGTGTCAAGTAGATGGGCTTCGCTTATAAAGCTACTGTTCCTTTGATATGGTAAATGTCTCTTTATTGTGCATTAAGTGTATTGCTTAGGAATGAAGATACTATTGGTTTGTTTTAATCATTTTTTTGTTAACCCTCAAAGTAAGGTAGGGATAGGTTTTGTTTGTTTGTTCCCCCCCCCCTTTTTTTTTTCTCTCCTTGGTGTAAACTGAGAAAATGGATGGTAACCACCTTCCTTACTGTAGATCCTGAATAAAATTGTCATAGATAGAAAGAACAGCCAAGAGAGGAGACAAAATAGCTAAGGAAATGCTTAACTTCTTTCAGAAAATGTCCACTTCTGACTATCAGATTTTGGGAGAAACACATTTGTTTGCTCTGTCCAGGAATGCAGGAATGCCAAATTATGCTGGCTGTAGCATTCCAAAATGTCCTGCACCTTAAACTTCTAGAACTAAAATGTGCAAACAGCATTGAAAAGGGTAAATTTTTCCCCTGTGTTCCTATCAGTCTATATTTTATCGGGAATAAATTGATTCTTTTTTTCCTCCTTTCCTTCCTGCATATTTGATCTTTCAGTCTTTATCAGTCTAGAAGCAGGGCAAGTGGCTATTTATCTTCAGTTTGACAGAGCTACAAAATTACTTCCTTTAAACAGTAGATAACTAATCCAAGGTGATGTAAAACTGCGAACTGTTAGGCTTTTTAGACATATTTAGGCATGCCTAGGATACTCAGTTAAGTGAATAAGAAGTGAATTAAGATGTGCTTCCAATGTTCAAACTTGGCATAGGTGTTCTCAATGAGAAACAAGTGGGGGTTTAGTGTGCTTAATGACTGCAGATATTTGAAAAGCTCTTACTGGAACCGAGGAGAAGCAAAAGATGGTACCACTCAATTTCTTGTCTTTTGTTCTTTCTTGTCTTTTTTCTCTCCTCCAAGATTTGCTGTCCCTTTGGATCAGTCAGCAAATTTGCACCTGCATTCTCTTCCTAGCCCAGTCTTTGTGATGTGGGTTGCCTTATACTTTTGGGGATTTTACAAGCAGTCAAACTTTTTTTTTTCCAGAGCACTTATATTCTCACTCTTCCTTGTAAAAATCTATGTGGTCATTTAGTACTTCATCAGAATGCTTTATCCTGCCATCAAGAGGAAATTGCATTGTAAGTAGTTGCTTTTATGCATTGGTACTCACTGTTTAAAACAATTTTAAAGTAAGACTGCTGAAGCTATTTTGCATTTACTTGAATGTGCCTACAGAATTATTAGCATATTTTGGATAATTAAATCAGTTTAAATCCATTTGGGAAATAAAGGTGAAAGTCTGAGTAGGTCTGGTGTTTAGGTTTCTATTTTTTGTGTTGCTTTTGTATTTTAAGAAACTCCATGTTCAAGCACTATGTACAGTTTTAAAGACTAATAGTTCACAGAGTGTCTGGTATTCTATCTGTAATTTCTTTATAGTACCAATCATGTCATGCATGAGGGGAAATGTTTTATTGGTTGGCAGCAGTCCAAGAGAATTTTATTTTGTGCGAGTGGTATGCGTGTGTCCTTAAATACTTCTACAGCCATTGTAATTTTAGTTTGAGCTTCTTAAAAAATATTTCTTTCTCCACTAAAAGCATAAACATTATGAAAAGTTTGATGAGATGTTGTTGCCCTGTATTCTGTAGCTGTGTATTTAACAGGCTGATTATTACGCTGTGTGGGGTGTCGTTCCCCGCCCCCCGAGTTTATTGTATTTATCGTTCTCTATCCTTATAAAAGTATTCTAGCTGCCCTAATGTAATTGTTTTAGTCACTATAAGAACAGAACCTCCCAAATCTTTTCCACCCTTTCCCTACGCAGATGATACTGATGCTTCCTTGGATTCGTTTCATCTAGGCGACCCATCCCAAGCAGGAAAATAGATGCACACAGAATCACATGCATGCTGTTTATTATTCTTGTTGCTTTTTCTTTAAGGACACTGATTACACAGGTGAAGTGAAATTTAGACTGTTACGTTGTTATTAGCCCTTTGGAAATTTGAAAATTGTATCAGCTTTTATGCCTAACTCTTTTTTTTTAATCATTTCTGTGTAAAGATTGTTCTGTTCGCCAACCTCCCAATTACCGCTTTTGTAAGGGAGGAAGACGGTTAGTCTAATAGAGTAACTTCGGAGTAAGTTTGAGGCTTTTAACTTGTTGAAATTAAATGCTGGGGAAAAGAAAGCTAATTTGTCTGTGGTGGAGGTGGTCATCTATCGTGTGATTTTTGTACTATAATTATCAAATGTTGTCCTTTAGATATTAAAAGCAGCTTGCAAGTGGTTGTGTATTTCTAGTCAATGAAGTGATTCAGACTTTAAAATAATAGTAAAGAAACTAAACAGGGCTTTCCACCAAGACAAAATAAAACTTTGGCATATTGAGAAAAAAAAATTCCATAGGTGTGTTCATAATTTTTTGCACCCTGTTAAAGAAACAAAGACATTTGTTTCTTTAGAAAAGGCATTTACAAAGGCCTCAGTGTGATGGGAAAATTTTGTGTTATAGATGATTCACAAATTCTAAAGGTGTCAGGGCAGAAAGCAGTTATGATGAACAGAAGCTGCAGCTAAAGTACTTTGGAGATCACGAAAGAACAGAAAAAAGTAGGTCCTCAGGATGGTGAAGTCATGACAAGGGCAACTGGAGGAGGCTGGATTGTTTGAGTAGGAGGAAAGCCAGAAAATGATTGTCTGCAAATATAACTGTGCGAAGCTTCTGTCGTCTCAGCAGTAAGAGTTGTGTAGCCAAGAATTAATGTAGAGATTTAAGTAAAATAATTTAACCTGAGTAAAGTACATTTCTTTTGAAAACTCAACTCAAAGAGTTACTTTGGCGTGGGATATTTATAGTCTTTATTTGAATAAACACAGGAATGAATAGTAGTGTTAAATGGATGTGGTCATGCTAGAGCATCTCCAGAAAACAGTAGTTTTAAAGTCTGTATAAAATCAGCCAACATTAAATGATCCTACTTGCATCGGATGCATAAAGAAAGCTCAGTAAGTTTTGTTTCTTTTAAGTCAGTCTGAAAAAGCGTGGATGCAGTCCTGTGCCACGTGCTCTAGGTGACCCTGCGTGTGCAGGGGGGTTGGACTAGATGATCTCTAGAGGTCCCTTCCAACCTTAAGCATTCTATGATTCTAAAAATTCTGGAAACCAATTGTAGTACTTTTACAACGTGTAGATGGGTAGAAATAATGATGGCATGGTAGGCAGTACTCTGCTCTGATCTCCTCCCCTTCCTTTCCTTCCCTAGGCAGGAAGAGAGGAGTTGGAGGCATTAATGGTGTTTTTTTTTTTTTTTCCTTGCCTCCCAGTAGAGAGGGAGAGCTTGGTCTTTTTAATGACTGTGCTTCTCTTTTGAATGCTTATCAATGCTTCAGGCTTAGTCACGAGAATGGTTAATGACTGACTGAAACTGATGGTCCATAAACACTGCTATGAAAAAGTATTATCATAGGTATGTATTGCGTAGTCCTTGCTAGAAGATTGCAAGGATTCATTTCAAACCTTCTGTTCCTCCTGTGTTTTTAGGTACCAAATTCTTGAGATAACCTAAGAATCTTATTGTAATCTCTTAACCAGTCTTTGAGTTTTCTGTCCTGTAACTTTAAATGTGCAGTGTTTATTTACTGCCATTTTTTCAAAGTCCATTTTGTGATTAGAATACCTGTGTGGAAGTTGAGGACTGTTATCCGAAATAATTGGGGCATTTGTGTTGGGAATTCCTGGCACACGCAGTTAGTGCTGCAAGAGCCTCGCAGGACTTGCATTCCATGCCTGGGGAGGTGCTGACCACAGAAGGGTAGGGATCTTTTTTGCTCATTGCAGACTTGCCTTCAAACTAATGATCGATTCTTATCAAACAGAATAAATATTTTTATAATTTCAGAAGTGTTTAAGTAGGTTTTATTAAGAGTGATGAAGAGGGTGAAAGTATTTCTGATACCTTCTAAAGTTATTAGACTGCTTTAGCAAACAGAAGCTCAGTTACAAAGTTCAATGGAACTGTGCCTTATCTTAGAATATATCTAATTACTTCTCACAATGACTAAGTTGTATTGTTTTCCGGGTTTGAACCTACGTCTTTTGCTGTTTCTGTCTTTGTCATTCTTAGGAGAAGCAATAGAGCTTTTTGCTTTTCAGCAGAGAACCTACAGTTACTTAGCTGTTGTAAGCATTTATTTCACAGGATTTGACAGATGAATCAAAATATAGTTAATGACTTTTATTTGCATGTATGTGTGTGAATGTATGTGTGTTACGGGAGGGCCTGGTCATGTTGTCTGTTACTTTGGTTTTGGTTTGTTTAGTAATGCTTCCCATGTCCTCCGAAAGCACACAGCCCCCCTTTCCTTGCACTATATCCCTAGTACTGTTAGATGTTTAATTTTTGTGGTTTCTATAAAACTGTGTTATTTTAGAATTCTCTGTAGACCATTTAAGTGTGACTCTGATTAGGTATTATATACTACATTATTTCATAGTTAAGCTTAATATCTTCTATTTCAAGAATGTGCATTATAATGGAAATCAAAGGGGCATAACAATTAAAAGGATTCACAAGCGTTATTTTTCTTTCTGAGATGAAAAATATATGACAAAATATATCAAAATTAAATAAATAAAATTATTTCCTATACCAAAAAAAAGAAGTCTGTAAAATATTTAAATTTCAAAGACTATGTTAGATACAGCTCTAGGGCTTTTTTTGTCATGCTGAATTACCATTTACTGGCATATGGAGTGATCTGCTAAATGAAAATGTTTTGCTATATAAATTAAAAATTCTAGGTGCAGTGAACAAATATTAGCATGATGAATAGTGCCACTTGATTATTAAACTTTTTTTTAGGGGGGCTGGGATGACAAAAGCTTGTTTAAAGTTTTGTGTGCAACCTTCTTGTCTTACAAGCAGAAACACTCACCCTGCTTTTAGAGTGGGAACAAATCAGTAGAATTCACTAGACTTAATGCACAAACTGATAGATGAGTTTGGTCTGTTTCTTTTTAATGTTCAGATTATAATAAATTGTTATAAGCAAATAAATAATCTTTAATTGATTTTAAAAAAAAAGTTCTCATTTTTTGTCCAATTTTGGGGATCAATTTGTTGATTTTCTTTATATAAGCTTTCTTTTCTATTTTTTTTGCTCTTTTTCTTTCTTCATCCTTCTAATGACCTTCAACTGGTTTGAATATGCTGGAGTCAAATACTGGCAATACTAAAAATATTTTATCAAGAATATTTCAGATTACGTGTAACAATGACATTAACTGGATGCAAGCCAGCTCTGATTCAGAAGCCTTTATTAGAAAAGCTTGTTTTGGAAGTGTTTTTCTTTATCATCCTGACTTAAGGAGTTTGTATACTCTACAGCCCCTTTTTTGTTTGAGGCACATTGAATTACACATATTACAAACTTTGAAATGACTGAGTTTCATTTTTGTTAAATTGTAAAACTTTTCTATAAAGTGGTATGTGATTTGCACAATTTACAAAGCATTACTCATGGTTTGTTAGTGATTTTTGGATAAGTTTTTATCAAGGCCCTTAAAGTAGGTGTACTAGCCTCAGACTTCTTTGGTGCTGTGTGGGGGGTGACCCCACTGCTTGGTGTATGCTGCAGAGGTGCAGAAAGAGGCATTCAGCCCTTATCCACCTGCTTCCAAAGCCAGCAAGAAGGAACTGCCAGAGCAGACAAGAGTTGTGTGCTGTAACATGGTGTCACAGCCTGTGGCCTGTGAAGCTTTTACTTTCCAGCAAGAGGTTTCTCCAATTAGCTAGTGCATGACCGATGGCTGACAATGAGTAATGAGTATGACTGGGGCCAGAAAATGTGTTTTCTCTGTGCTATGCGCAAGGGTCATGGGACTGATAACAGTATTGCTCTAGTAACCTTCAACAGAGGACCTACTTCACAGTAAAGGAACGTTTATGGAATAGAGCAGAATTGGTTCTGGTACCTACCAGGGCTTGTCTGTGTTCCTCACTGTAATGCTGGGACATGAACAGAGTGGACAGAATAGAGTGACTTGATGTAGAATTAGAATTTGTCAGAGTTATGCGTTAAACTGCATCATATAACTGCATTTCGCAGGAATGACTTTTGCCATAATGCTGCTTAGAGGATCTTGGAAATGAGGGCTCTGTTGTTTTTTAAGCATCTTTACAGCACGTCAAGTAGTAAAGCAGCTAAAAGCTATTTTAAGTTTGAGCTGAAAACATCTGGGTTTGTTTAGATGAGGATTTTGTAATACGATAACTTTTTGTCGTAGGTTGGAAAAAATACCTTAAAAACCTATGCCTTCTTATTTATAGAAAAAAGTCTGGAAGGACTAAGTAGTAAGCTTGACACATCAGTCCCAGTAACTCCACTGTAAAATGACAAATATTTAGAAGTAGTATCTGATTTTGTTTCAGATAGACTTTTTCTAAAGCTGGTTTCAGACTTTGTCAGAAATGTTCAAACCAGATTTTTTTTTTTTTTTCGTTTTAATGCAACTAGCGAAAGAAAGTATACTTTGTGGAATTCTTCCAACTCTGCTATACCTTTTGAAGTTCATTTTATGTCAAGTAGTGTTTAGCTTTTTAGTGTATGTGCTTTTAATGACCGATTCCTGGCATGGTGATTAGAAGATGTGAAATTTAGCTTCTATTTGGGGAACAGTTAGTCCTAAGTCAGGACTGGTGTTCTGTTGTGCTGTTACTTAAACTAAAGGATTTTCGCTTTAATATTGAAGATTGTTTAAGATTTGCAGCAGCATGGAGTGAAATAGAATTGCCTGCTTTCATTTATGACATCTTAAAATTAGCAGAAATGTATCTGTTCCTAAATTAAAGCTATAGCTTTATCTTGCAGTTCATTGTACTTCTCTATCCCTCAAGGGGCTTAATGTTTTATAGAAATAAAATCCTTATATTTCAGAGAGTCTAATCTTCAAGTCCCTCTTTCTTCTGCTTTATGGAGTTTCATCTCCTCTTCCAGCCTGCAGGTTGCGGAGGGGAGTGTGCTGGCATTTCAATGCAAAAGATGCCTTTCTCAAAAACTTCCCATGGTATGCAACTTTCATTTCAATATTTTCTATTATGGCTTCTGAATATTTTTGTTTACCATGTAAAAGTCTAATTAATCTTTGATTCTGGATGAGTTTGGGGACCTCAGTGATAGCATCCTTTATCAGTTTGGATTTTGGCATTCTTCAGTCTTGTAGAATGAATGCTTCTCCTGTGTTTCATGCAGAAAGGAAAAGCTCTTTTAAGTTTTTTAAGGACCGTTCATTATATTGAATATGTTTGTGTATTTTCTTTGTAAAGATTGCTGTTATTTTTAAAATCCATCTAACATTTTTTCTGTACCTCCTATTTTATTTTCTATGTGTTTTAGTGTGTATAATGCATTTCTTGGTGGTCAGGAAAAATACTGAATACAGCATTTTGCATGGGAGGAAATTACTGATTTATGGATTTATGTCATTGGTGTTGCAATAATTTCTTCATGACACTTCATTCTGTCTTTATGTGGATATGAACATTTTATATGTATTTTGATATATCATCATAAAACTGTCTACAATGGGACTGCTTTTACATACTGATTTGATGAAGTTAATTTAGATTCCGGTTATGAGATTAGTCAGTTTCTCTTTCAAGCTGCCTTTTTAGTCTTTCTTTTTCAATTAATTTACCAATGACATTACCTCCCTGAAATACCTAAATATTGTCATGAGCTTTTTACTGTGTTTAAGAACCAAACAGCCTAGCTTTTAAAAGTGCAGTTACACCTCAGTTACTGTAGTACTTATATTTTTTCAACTAGCAGCATTAAATGCTGTAATCACTAGCAGGCCAGTTGCCTTCATTGAGGGCATTTTGAATTCCGGAATGCATCGTTTTTCTGCCTTGATCTTATTTTCTTTGTTTTGTTTTGTTCCAGTTAAGTAGTAAGTACTACACAGTCTGCTAGGCCAAGTAATACCCCGTCTTTTTTTTTTTTTTTCCCCTAAGTCTGTTGGCACTAGAATGCGGAAATAAAATTCCAGCAATGGACTGCAGTTTGGAATGAAACCCATTTGTTTCTCTTATTGGTGGTGCTTGGCAGGTAACGGCAGGTCCCAGTAGTAGTTCTGTACTAGAATCAAGCTTGCTTGTGGAAAGAAGTCAGAAGGGCACCAGAGACATGGTGTGTATCTTTGTGTGGAGCTGTTTTTCTGGTCCTTACCAGATTTTCTCTTCCTCTCTCTCCCTCATACCCTTCCCTTTTCTCTTTGCAAACTACTGAACTGGTCTGATGATTATTAATGAGGAATTCTACCTCTGTAAAGATCATTTTAAATTCGGGCTTTGTCTGCCAATATATTGTGATCTCACTAACTTCTGTCATTAAATGCTACTTAATGCTGTCTGCCCGTTAAGAACTGTGTAGTTTCCAGCACACTTCAATATTTTAATGGCTTCTGTGTTTAAACTGAAATTTCAGGCCAGCGATGCTTCTGCTAAGAGCAGGAGACAAAAAGCTCCATTCTGAATATTTCCACACTTTTTTTCTCCCCTCAGAATGCTACAACTATTTTATTCCTTTATAAATCTTTTATCAAAGGAGATGTGTACTTAATTACACACAAAAAAAGTTTCACTTGACATTATTCTTTTGCTGCCAGTGAATATTTTCCTTATTACATGGATAAGCTAGGCAGTAAGGAACCAAGTGACTTTTGCAAAACAGCATAGCAGGTCAGTGGCAGACTCTTAAGACTCCTGATGTGTAAGCCTCTACTCGCACAACTTAACACACTCTCTTCAGCTAGTAAATCAAATTGAAATCCTGGTTGGGACTAATCAGAACTAATCTGTGATAGGACTTACTGCGTTAATGTGCTAATGGGGTCCTAACATGCTGTGATTGTCAGTGTAGGGAGGGGCCAAAGAAAATCAGCAGACACACAGGATAGAAATCTATTTGTTTTAGGGTAATAAGCCCGAGATGACTTGTCAGCTCCAAGCACAGCAGCATAGCTGAATGTCTTATATGACCCTGTCCCCTGTGTAAAGAAATAGGCCTGAAAACCATTGACACTTACCATAATAGCAACAGGTTGTATGTATATGAAAGGAAGAGAAAATTCTATCATGATGATAGCCTCTTCCACCTAGCTGAGGTTCTCTGTGTTTTTTGAGGTTATTTGTGTTTGGAATTAATACTCTGTGCCAACATGAGAGAATTTAAAAGATTTTTTTTTTCCAAGACTGCAAAATTTAGCTGTTACCTCAATATCATTTGTACATTTTTCAAGCTTTATCTCTGCAGCCAGGAGAGAGATAAAGACTTATGCAAAATTATTTGCCCAAAAGCTTGTTTGTTTTCTACCATATCAGTTGGGCTAATCAATTAAATGAGTTTTCTGGGCAAACCTTCTCCTGGTTGTGATATTCTGACACTTTTGTAGGACTTCAGAAATGGGTGCTTCCTAGGTGCCACAGTGGCCTGTGGAATCTGCGCATTAGTCTGCATGCAAGAGCACATTGTGTCTGCTGTGAGCAGTGGCCTGGGATTCCCTTGGTTGGAGCCAGCAGAAGTGGGCAATTACTTTGACTGAGCTCTGTGTTTGAAAATTTGCAGAGCTAATTGGTAAGCATTTCCACTTTCCTGAGGACTAAGCCTTTTATTTTATTTTATTTTATTTTATTTTATTTTATTTTATTTTTCTACTGTTTTATCTCTGTGTAAAAAGCAAGTAGCAAGTCCCCCAAATAAAGAACCTTTTTCTATACCCTGACAATAATAGGTAGGCGATGTAAAACAATTGTGCAATTAAACAGTAAAAAATAGTTGGTTTAGTCATAGAGTCTTCTAACATTATATCTGGATTTGAACAAGAAATCAAACATCACCTTGCAGAGATCAGATTTGTTTGTAAATTTAAGAGAAAATTAAGGTGGAAGAACATGCTCTTATTCTTTTAAGTCGGACTTTAAAGGCTGTCTGAAATGGCTACAAAGTTTTGTACCATTGCCTTAATGAATAAGCAAAGTGAAACTGATTTAGGTTTTTCCTGAAACTGAGTGGTAAAATATAAATAATATGCCACAGTGTGGATGCATTAAATACAGAATTTTAATGTTCTGCAGTGCAGTTATCACAGTTAATGAAACAAATTTTAAATCTGTATTATTTAATATTTTGCTAAAACTTACTTTCTCATGTGAGGGCACTGTACCAATTCTTTACTGTAAGGTTAGTGTTGATATGAAATCATTTAATTATGTTTGACATTAATCGTAGCACTAGGCTGTACTAGGGCTACTCACATTTCTTCCTGCTTTTTCCACTGCCTTTTCCTTTCCTAAGGAATGCATGCGTGAAAAGAACTTTCATGTAATTTATTGTATTGTATATCACAAGAAATCTTGTGTTTGATATTTCTTTGGTCTATTTATGCTATAGTAGAATATTACTGGAATGCGTGCATGTAATTTTGTTCCTATGTTAAATAGCTTAAGTACCGTGGTGTAAAATTCCACCTCCCATCCTTGCCTCCTGCCTTCCCATAGTTGGGGGTGTAGTGTGATACGGTTCTTTTCTAGCAGAATGGAAAATGATTTTCATGCTGCGGTAATGTGCAGCAGTGTGGTTTGATGTTGCTGATAAAACAGCAGTGTGCATTATGTATTTAACTGGAATAAGACAAAATTCCCATTAAGGTCAAGGTCATGGATCTTATGCATTTTCAAGGAAATACTCATCAGGGCTAAAATCATGTTTCACCTGCAGTTGCGGTCTTCGTTAGCCGATAGGAGGGATTTGCGGCATAGGCAATAAGTTCTGCTGCTTGCTGGCTGCCTGCCAAAGCAGGGCTGCCGTTTAAGGCAGCAGGTCTTTCTGCCTTTCTCCAGCCTGAAAGGCACAGTGCTTTCAAGAAGAATGTGATGTGGGATTTTGTGAGTCAAAGACGACAGGCTGTCCTTGCTTTACTGAAACAACAGCACGTTTATGATTTTGTCGTGTGTGATGTCATGAGGGTGTTGGCTTTGAGGAATTTCACTGTTGAGGAAGCAGTTTAATGTGCAGTCAGAATTTTCGGGACCTGTGAATGTGCACTTGGTTTCTTTTTAGTTAGCTCCGAACAAATGTATGGATGGATACACAGAGACACATTTTTTTTTGGAAAGAAGTTAACGTGTGGAACATGGAAGTGATTTAAGTGGATATGATACCTGAAGACATGTCGAGTCAGTCTGGATTTTCGAACTCTGTTCCTCTACCAGGATATCCATTCTACCAGGTGTCATGCAGGTATATTGTGTTTTAAGTTTTATCTTTTAATGCACTTGCATATAGCTGTAGCATGGTGCTTGTATTGTGAATAGAAAAACAAAATGCTTTCTTAAAAAAAGTGTGCGTGTGTGTGTGTATATATATATATATATATAAAATTAAGGAGGTGAAAAACATATACAATTTTTAAGTGATTTGTTCTTGACTTTATAATTTGATTTTCAAAGTCTGCATTTATTCAAAGCATATATTTTGATTTGTTAAGGTACTAAATGTTTTGAGAATGTTGCTACCTGGTAGAATTAAGTTGTAACCTCAGATTTTTAAACTGAGATTTGTATTCTGATATTTCAGTCATTTTTTAGGAGTTAGATATGTTCGTAGGAATTGTATCACCAAGGTATATGGAAAGCATGGATCATTTTGAGCATTTTCCTCAGAGTTACATAAGCTGAATAAAGACAGATATTTCTGCTGTGATTCTGCTTTTAAAATTTGATAATTCAAAAAAATGTGGCCATGTAGAAAGGTGATGAATGCTAATGTAGTGGTAAAACTTAATGCTACAGCTTCTTATTGGTTGCATCTTTGGTTCAACAGCCTAATTAAATTATCTTTCCAGGAGTGCTGTAGAACAGTTTTATAGGGAAAGGATTGAATTTTAATGAAGAAATTACTGTTTCTACTGCGGAAGACTAATACTGCATAGTAATTGAAGGGAATGTGTTACAATGTCTTTGTGGCTGAAAGCTCTCAGGTTTCCGGCACACCTTACTAAAGGAATGTAATCTGTTTATTGTGTCTGAAATGTGAAGTCCTGCCTCTCTGATGCAACAATAACAAAGGGAGGAGAAAATCGCAGTTGGAGCTGGAGTTTTGTGCTATTACTCATCTTTCTGTAACACATTTGGAGCTAAGTTAATAATGAGCATGTTCCTATCCAGAGAATGTACCCAGCGGATAATCTTCATACACTGCCGGCTGTACAGTGGTGCTTGTTTTGTAAAGAAACAGTGGGAAAGAATCATTGGTGACTACAAGTAAAGGTACTTTTGCGTGTTGTTCATTTAACCACTTTTATCTGTGATTCTTGAAAAAAAACTGCACACTTCTGTATTGGTATCTCAGCTTTCCCTGAGGAAAGAAAAGTCAGTAGGACTATGAGGCGGTCTGGTCAAAGGTACTAGCAGGGTTTTATTGGAACCAACGTTAGCCATTTAAGGTCAACCTCAGTGATTGCTGCTGATTGTTGTTCTTGGCCTTAATTTTGAAGGATGCTGAAGTCTACTTGCTTTTTTCTTTTTTCGTAGCTTTTTAAATTCCAGTAGAAATGGATAGGTTGATACAAGCACAAGCCTTCTTTTGCCAAAGGTATTTTAGTCAAGCATTCATCTTTTCTTTCCTGTTCCTTGATACCAAAATGTCCAAATCTACCTCCTAACCCTCTTGTGTGCACCGTTATTTTCTGAACAGGATGTTATCTCATGAGTGAGTTCCAAGTCCTCACCTTTCTGTTGTGAATAAAGATAAATTGAACTGATCTTATGTCTCCCTCTCACTTACCTGTTCTTGTTTTTTTAATTCTCCCGTTTCTTGTTTTTAAAAATTTGTTCTGCATGTGAACTAAGGTCATCTTCAGTAATTTTCAGATAAGATGAATCATTTCTTTGGTTTGTAAGAGAGATCATTAAATGGTATTTTACATGCGTAGACTTGGGTGGTTTTCGAAAGAAATTTTCGTCACTAAATCATTCTGATTTGGTCCTTGTTTTTTGTTTCCATATCTATAAATAGAGGTTCTTTACACAGTATTCAAGCACTGATACCTTGACAGCTTTAACATACAAAATTAATATTTCTGTGGTTATTTCGGAGCTCATCCACAATGCAAAATCTACTTTCAAAATGCAGCCATTTCTGAGTAGAGGAGTTACATTAGGGTTTTTATTCCATTCTGGTTGTTGCAGTAGTTCTGGTTGTTCTGGTGACTGAATATTTTCCAGAAAACAAAACAGTAAGTGAGGCTGCAGCTTATGATAACTGGTTTGTGATTGTCACAGAGTGAGCAGCATTAGTATTCATCATGTGGACTTTGTGTGTTCATCTAATCTGGTCTTCATCTGGGATGCTGTGAAATCTATGGTTCCTTAGTTGAACAGAGCTCTAGAAAAGCTTCACCTTTTGGATAGACAAGTCTCATTTACTAGAGGTCAGAATTGCCTGTATAAATTAAATGGGTTATGGGTTATTACTGGGTTATGCTTTCTGTTACTTGCAAAGAGTAATGAGTTAGGTCGTTAACTCTCATCTGGTATTTTTGTGGAGATGGAATCTGATACATTGATGATAGCCCAATGTGGAGAAGCGCCTTATCAGCCTTCTCTTTGTCTCTTTCTAACAGTTGCTCACATCTTTGAGGTGAGGAAGGTACAGTTTCCAAAATTAGGTTGCTCAGAATGGGGCGGTCTGAGAGGTGGTTGTAAATTATGAAATTATGTAATTGGAGAATTTATCTTTGAGACTGTTCTCGAGCTGTTCTGTAACTCATTTTTGGTATCTATGCAAGTTATAACTGCATTTCTTGGGAGCATTTCCATATTCAGACAAAATTTATATTACACTTCACAGTGGTGAGAATTTTATGGATAAATAGCATTCATGTTGAAACTGGTTACAAATTTTTTGTTTGTTTTATGCCACCACATGAAAGATCTGATCCAGACATTCATCATAAAGAGTGATGTGATTTCCATGCGATTGTAAAGCACTTCCTCAATTTTTTATTCTGACATTTAACAGAGTTGGATTTTATTAGAGAAATTCAAAGAAAATGCAACCTATGATTGTCGTAGCCTAATGTAAGTAGCAGCAAACACAAAACTAGAATGTGTGCTTACGCTTTATCTAGTAGCTATTTCCTCTTCTCTTCAGCAGTTACCCTAAGCTACCTTAAGAGGCCTGTTTAAGGATATACAGTTTCCCACTGGCCTAGGCTGCTGGGGGAAGAGGAGAGAGAGCTCTGTGGTTTTGCTTGGCCAGGAAAATGAAGGAATATGCTATCTTAGCCATGTTTGCCAAGAGAAGCCCAAGATTTCAGTGCCACTGGGAAATTAGCTAATTGTAGCTATTTTAGAAAATGCTTGCTCTTATTGTGTTTGCTTAAGTCAACAATGAATTTGAGTATTCTGTCTATGTTATATTTAACTGATTTTCAGCTGCATAGGCAGGGTAGAGACAAATAATTCTGCAGTTTCTGCCATGACTATGAGGTAATTTCTTCAGACCATTATTTTTAGTTGGAATGTAACTTTCAGACACATTGAGGTATGTGTGATTGTTAGAACAGCTTTTAGAGTTGCATTGCATTCCTCACAAGAAGATTGGTATGGGATCTTTTTCTGTAAAAGCAAAACTCAAGACTGTCTCAGCTCTGGAACAATTAGTGTTTTCTTCAGTGTGATTGGATGTCTGCTGACAGATGGTGATATTGTTAATATGCAGTTGAATGCAACTGATCTGACTCTTCAGAAGTAGGCATGTGTAAGGCAAGGATTTAGAATTTCATCTTCTTGGAATAAGTAAATCCACTGATTAAGATGTTCTGTATTTTTGTCTTATGGCTCTTTTCTTATTGTCTTTTCTTATTTTATTTTCCCTGTCTTGTAGGGAGAGAGCAGCAGAAAAGGCGAGGGTGACATTTTTGACCAAATTGCAGCACCTTCCTCTCTATTCTCACATCCCCTCCCCCCAAAAATATATATAACATGAATTTCTGACTGTCCTTAGAAGCTGTATTTCCCCAAATAATTTGATTTTTATGTATGTCTACATATGTAGCATGTAGCTTTTGTACTGGCTGGGAAAGGAGGTAATTGTTTGCTTTTTAGATGGATAAAAAAATTTTCAGGACTTGAAAAAACTAGTGAAGAAAGGTAGTGCTGCTTTTACCTTCGATCTCATGTAATTCTATAAAGGAGTATATTATATTCTATTTAAATAAGAGAATGATAAAAATAAGAAGATGACAACTTTGTTATATCCTCTGTGATATTTTTGTGTTAAAATTGTTTAAATTATATAAAATTGCGTTATAGACAGATAAAAATATTTCATTTAAGCCAAAATTTTTTTTACTAAGGGGCCTCATGATTAGGCTGTCAGCAGTTATTTGGGCTTGAGAGAACAAACAACACATGAAAAAGTTTCACATAATAAAAAGTAGCTCATTAAGCAAGATTGAACTTGAAAAGCGTTTTGCTTGCAGGGAATAAATCCTGAGTACTGGCAGCTCTTTGAGAAGACAAAATAATAGAAAACCTGTAAAAGATGAAGCAGGTTACAAGACAACTGTTTCTAAATTTTGTCCAGAAGATTCCAGCGCAAGGTTCTGGTTGAGAGATGCTGATCAGTATAGGGACTACTGCTGAGGTTCTTCTACCAGATTCATCAATTGCTTATTTGGAGAAGTAGTGCTAGGTAAGAATGTTTCTTATCAAGATGTTTCTGGTATGGGAAATCCCCTTTCTTTATCTCTCCCCACCTCTTCTTTTTTTTCCCCTAGTCTACTTTATACACTTTTTACTTATTTAATCTCCCATGTTCCAACAGGTGTTAACTGGAAATTAAAAGTGAATGGCTGGCAGATTGGCACCTTCACAAGTGCAGCTGCCTTGTGGTCTGTGGCACAAAACTTGACACTGCAAGGGCCTTTACGTTACACCACCCTTGAGAAGCGCTTGTGAAACTGCTGGCCGTGGTGTGCTGCCAGTTTCGCCTGTGTTGAGTGATATTGGTTATTGCCTTCTTTAGGCATGTGTGTCACCGCTGGCTTCCCTACCCACCTTACCTTCTGGCTCCTAGCTCTCTTCCCAGATTGCAAGCAGGGCTCAGGTTACACCTGATGGCAAGCATGTAATCAGCTTAATGTGCTGGCAGATTGCAGCAATTCGCTGTAGTTCGTTCCGTAAGGAAACAGGAAAGATATGAGCGTTATACTAGTACTGTCTGTTAAGCCTCCTTAAAAGGAGACTAAGGTATAAAACTACATTTGTACATTTGATGCAAAGCAATACCTCTGATGTGGAATACCTGTTTTCATAATTAATTCTGATGGTAACTTTGAATATTTCTTTTTGTTTACTTTGTGATATCTGGAATTTCAAGCTCTTTATGCAGTGAGATTTAGTTGTAGTTCTTCTAATGACATTGGTATTTGGCCAGCAGAACCAGTTACAACAAGTTCAGTGTTAGGTTTTTTTTTTTTTTCTAACAGCTATTTTCTAGCATATTCTTATTACATTAAAAAAAAAAAAAAAAGGGAAAAAGCATGCAGTGTAGCTAGAGATTCTGATTTGTACTTTAATTCATCTGCAGCTATTGGCATGAAAAGACAATTTAGTTTTCTGGACTGTTTTATGTTACCTGTATTGCTTCAGAGAGATTTTTGCATATGTGTTTTGAAACAACACTGTTCTGGAATGCTTATGGGGGTTGTAAATATATACAACATCGTTTTCCAGAACGACAGTGGATCTTCTGATTTCTGTTTAATTCTCATTTTCTTTCCATTACCATTTTTGCTTCAGTAGTTGACTAATCCACTTACAGAATTAATTACTGCAGTTTTTAGTTTTGTGGTTTGCTATTTTATATATATATATATATATATATATATGTATATATATATACATATATATATATATATATATTTTGTTGTCTCCTATAGGATTTGGTTACAGTATGGCTTATGGGATGAAAAAAAAAGCTAAGGTGCTGGTAGAAAATCTGAAGGAGCAATCTGCAAGTTTCATGCAATGCAAATTCAAAACTTCCTATTGAAACAGAAACGAGGATGTTGCCCTAGCTCAAAAGTGTTATTTTTGCAAGAATTGGTTACAGGAAAAAATAACTGATACAGTGATTTATGCTTAAATTTGAATAAGCGTCAGCTAATACTTGAATTATAACAATTTGTTAAATACAGATAATATCTATTCAAATAAGATATAGGTTATTTTTAGTCTCTCATTTTCAATGCTGTTACTTTGAGATATGATTTATGACATTGTTAATCTGGTTTCATCAGTCTTGTAATTCATTTCAAGAAGGTTCTCCAGGTGAAAATGTCTTGCAGAAAGACATCTTCCTGGGGAAAATAAGCCTAAATTTGAACATTTATTTATGTTTTCGTTATTATTTTTTTAATCTTTGCGGAAAATACACTACCACTTTCTCATATGTTGAGGATTGCTACCTTAAATTTAAGTTACTCTTTCAAACAGAGGATCGATCCTGTTGGCATGAGAATCCTAATGCCTCTGTGCACTGATCAAATGACTGCAATGCAGATAGTACTGATGATGCCAACACTTCAGAATTTATCTCAGGTTCTCGGCTCTCATCAGTGAAGCCCTCCTCCATTTAGTACTAACTTCAGGTAGAGAATAATCAGTCACTAAAATCATATAGCTCCAGTGGAGATGATTGCAATAGCTGAGGACTATGGTCCCATCGGGGGAGGATGTCAGGGCTGTGCAAAATCATGGCAGTTATTCCTACTTCCCTAACAAGCCTGTCTTGGGTAGGATGGGCCCCGGATGACCAGTAAGCAGAAGCACATATTAGGTGGTAGGACATACTGAAGGCCTGTGTAGTTCTCAGACAGCCTTGAGCACTAGTTTGGTTCACGCGTGTCTTAGGATTAAACTTTGCTGGCTGTGACAATTCCTGATTTTTCTCCTCAGGGTCTTGCTGTGCAGTGCTGACACTACTTCTCTGTTTCCTGTGTCTGCTCTCCTCTTCTGGAGTGGGATATCATCCCTGCTGTCTCCTCTTTCTCTCTACTTTACTGTACCTTTCCCAAAAATGCTGGAGACCTGTCTGTCACGGTAGTCTTTGGCCTGTGTATTATAAGCACATTAAAAGAAAAAAAATCCTTTCCTTTGCTCTCCTGTTAGACTGCATCAAGTTCGAGCTTGTTTTTCTTGCTTTTAAGACATGTTGTAAGATCTGTCCCTACCCATTCTTTTTTTCCAGTTTACTCCTTTTGTATGTCTATTAAAATATGGCTGTAGTGACAATGATTTGTTCTTTGTGTGTGCTATTGACCAGTTAAAGATTTCAGCATGGATTTCTAAATTGAAATACGGCATAATTTGCAGTATTTGTAACTCTTGTTGTGTAAGAGTAATTATTCCTTTATTATTGTATTAAAAAGTTAATTGCATTTTGTCTTTCTCAGCCAATTTTAGCTTTTACTCTTTCCTTCTCTTCTGTTCTCTTAAGAGTGAAAGATTTAAGTATTTCCCTTTGTTTTCCTACAGCTTTTCTGTATTGCTGTTTTAAAACATGCCTGAGGGGGTAAATAAAAGATGAAGATTATTGTCTGTAGTTCCAGAGTCTTTAATTGTGCCTTGGTTTTCCATTGGGAGGATGCAAGGGAAGATGGGTTCCAAGTGTTGTCAGTGATTCAGAAACATGGTTCATAAGAGTTTGTCTGTTCGAAATTGTTCAGACTGATGAAAAGAGTTGGCATGTGTATATGGATTAGAGAAATATTTGTGTATTGCAGGTTGACTAGACTTCAGTTAAGAATGATTTTTATGTGTGTTCGTAAGGTATCTCTGTTGCTTTAGCTCCAGCTTTTGTGAGCTGCTCGGTGGTCTGAAGAACAGCAGAAGTGTTGATAGAGCTTTTGGAGGAGGAAAGATGCTATCAAGTAGCTCAGAATCTGACTAGAGGAAAAATCATGTGGAAATGTTACAGGCAGGGTTATTTTCTCCCTTTTTTGTGTTACCATAAGTGGATAATAAATCTTTTAAAATGTGGAGTATTCGGTATGTAGCCTATGTCAGCTTGTAATATGTAGATCTTGGTTTGAAATTCAGAATTGTTCAAATCGAGAAAAGTAACAGTAATGTATTAATACCTGCTAGGAGTCTTTTATGTTGCTTCACTGGCAGAATACTTTTCTTTTATGATTTATTGCTGCTGTTTGCCAGGCTGCTGTATTTTTATGCGCTGGAAACATTAGACAAATTGGCAGTGGATTTGCTAATGTAAACTTTTCTATTGCTGTGTACTGTGGGCCTTGATTTCACTCCGTTGTGCTTTTTCTCTCTATTCTTTTTCTGCCCACTCGCACCCTGCTGGGTCATGATTTTCTGTATTTTAAATGCTAAAAGCTCCCAAATAAAGACCCCTTATTTTTAAGGACAAGCTGTTCTGAAAGCCCAAGATGCCTAAATGCTGTAATTTTCCAAGCTTTATTTATTTATTTTTTTCTAATGCCGAAGTACTGAATGTTTGTGCTTACTAAGTGTAGGCTATTTAAAGTTGCTTTCAAGTCACTATACTGTGTAGTTTATAAGTTCTAAAATGTATTAAATATTCTCAATATGGCCTCCTTCTAGAGTCAACTGGAAGATAGGTAGTATATGGCTTATAGTTCACAAGTATGCTCCAATAGTCTCTACTTTCTGAGTCAGGACTGAATTTTTAAAGGTTACAACCATTGCAGATATGTAGCAAGTCAGTTGCATCATTTATTCTTTTCTGCTGCAGTACTGAAATGGCCAGGAATGCATTAAATGTTTAGGTCTACTTGCTTCGAAGAAATACTTTACCAAGCCTCTTAGTTGCATCATTTATTCTTTTCTGCTCCAGTACTGAAATGGCCAGGAATGCACTCAATGTTTAGGTCTACTTGCTTTGAAGAAATACTTTACCAAGCCTCGCTAGCTTTGTTGAGCTTTCCATCCGTCTGTCTTTCCCTCAGAGTGAGGGTCTCAATACATGAATGTATTCTTTGCTGTTATTTTTACCTCTTTACTGGTTGTGTTTTCTTAGTTGTGGATATCCATGTGGTGTTTATAATTGACAGTTCATTCGTTTTGTCATTGCATCACATGCAGCATATTAACCCCAGATGGAATGGTAGCCAGAATTATTCTGCTGAAGAGCCCACCGAATTGGGAAAAAGAAGACCTGTTACTGTTGGGACATTAGTCTCAGATCCAAAGTTTATATAATTCATTTAAAAAAAAAAAGATGAAGGGCTGATTTGAGCCTAAGGGTTGGCCTTACTAGGCCAATGTACCAGTTGACATTTCTTTAAAAGCAAGACAACCCCAATACCTGAGACTGTGCCGTTAAAAGATGTGATACTCAAAGTTCTAAATGTGAAGGTGTGAAAATATATCAATAAAACCTGAAATCACAGCTACAGCAACAACCATGGGTTATTGGTACCAAGACCTTATCTTGGTAATTACCCTGGATCTTTTAGACCTTAAAACATATTTATTTGTTTCAAAATTACATCTGTTGCTTCCCTTTGACTGTTGATTTACCTAGAAATGTCATGACAGGGCTCAAGCAAATGGCTTGTGCATCTTTTGTGGTCTTGTTTGGAGAATTCATATGTATGTGGGACCCGAGGAAGATTTCCATGATAAAGAAGGGAAAAAAGAAGATGATAAAGGGAAAAGGGGGCAGAAGGTGAGAATCAGAGATGTCAAGGTGATTTCTGAAATCCTTCTATCAAGAATCTGCAAAGCTGCACGGAATTTGTGAACACAAAATTCCTATATTACCTCAATTAGAAGGGATTGGTAAATCAGCCTTTGCCTAAGAGGCATCCTCTCCCACTCTTCGGGAAGAGTGCTGCCAAGCTTGAGAGAGCGGAGCAATGCATGTGCGATTTGAAGAAGCAATGAAGCTTCTGTCCATCTGTCCTGAAACTACCTACTGTCGTTTCTACCTACATGGCTTGCTCATCTGTTTTGCTGCTTCTGATTTTACTTATTTATTTATTCATTTAAGTGGAGAGAACTTAGCGCCATTTTCATGTCATGTGCTGTACTTGAATGGCATTGGTACTTTTTGAAACAAACACATCTTGTTTACTGCCAGTATTGATCTTTTAAGTTTTGATGCTGGTATCTGAAAACATGGAACTTTAACCCAGTGGTAAAGGTATGGCTGGATAATACTTAGGAATTTTCTTACATGGACACTGTATTTTGTTTTTTTGAGAGCAAAAGATTTTAGCTGCATTCGGTTTCGAATGCATGAGTCAAAAGTTCCATTACATGAAAAGAACTGGTGCAATGTATGTCTGAACACACTTTGGAGAAGCACTTGTGCTGTAAAGTTGTGAAGCAATTTTTCGGTAAATGTTAGAAGTGTTAAGTATAGAACACACCTTTAAAAGGTATCATTTTTCTCTTTGCTGTTCTGAAAGAGGTAGTTTTACTTTTCATTTTGAACTTGCTTTCCACAGAATTAAAATGAATGCTAAATCTTTGCACTCTTTGAAATCTGATCGATTCATTTTTCTACTTCCATGGTACTTGATGTTCTTGAATTTGGAAGTAGTTCTAAGATCTTTCTGGAAACCAGATGATGATCAAAATAATTTCAGTAATCCTTGGATTGGAAGGAGATAGTCTGATAAATATGATTAATATTACTGGTATCTGGAAGGTATAGTTTCTGAGTTGCTGCTCTCGGTATTTCAGAAGGTAAATGCTTCTGTGTATAGTACAAACTGTGGCATTTATGTGATTTGATGTATTGCCAGATTTGAGGTCTTTGTAATTCAACCAATAAAATCAGAATCATTTACTGGCTCACTTTTTTCACTTAAATATTATGAAGTGCATATTGATAGTTGATACTGTGTTCCATCACTTCATAATTTTATCAATAAATTTTAAGACCTTTGTGCCCAAATCATTTTATGTTGAATTTTTTGTTATTGCTAACAAATGAGATCTGTTTCCCAGGACAAAAGAGAGACATTGGAGTCATTCTTCTTAACCCTTTCATATAATGTGTAGACAGTGTATTATTAAAGGGACAAGTCAAAGTCTGCGTAAAAATAGCCAGCAAAATATTTAGAGTGATTTGAGCTAATAAAGAGGTAGCTGGCAGAATGATAGTTCTTGCAGTTACATAAACTGGATATAAATTTCAGAAATCCTTTATTTGCAGTTAATCTAAGATGTAGATTATTTAAACTCCATAGAGATGTACCAGTTCTTACCTAATTTAAACTTCTAGTTAAAACTGAAGAATTACAGAAACAAATTTTAATAGAAATAGGAAGATGCATGTGTGTACTTGCTCTTTTTATTACATTTTCAATGACTAAAGGTATAACTCAAAAGCTAGCGTCAAAATGTGGATTGTTCATTTTAAAATTGTATCTTTTTTGTTAGGCATTTTAGCAGAATAAGTATATCATAACACCTATAATGTACACATTTTCTTCTTAATAAGTGGGTGATCAATTGCAGGAGAAATAGCTAATTCTAACACTTACTGAAAAAGCTTAGATTATTCAAGTGATACTGGCAATTGATATCACTTGAGACTGTTGTGCTAAGGATTGATTATGTTAATATTTCATAAAAACCTCTATTATTCAGGCATTGTATGCTAGTGATTTATTGTCCTTGCTAAGCTAGTGTGGATTCAAATATTGATTCAAATAATTCTATTCTCTCTGAGATATTTGGTCCCTGTAGGAAATTTGATTTCAAAACAACACACAGATGATAAAAATAATGACGTTTGACCCTTAACTTTTAGAGCACGATTATTTAAACAAAATAAAATTAGATTTTTATTGAGTTGATTATTTTTCATTTATATTAATGACATAAATTCTTCAACTTCAAGCTTTTCAGTATTGATTCTTTTTAAGAGTTCGTCTTGAAGAATATTTATTTTGGAACTTTTTTCCCCAAAGTGTTCTCTTAGGCTGAATCCACATTTCCTAGCCAGGATATACTATCCTATCTATCTATCTATCTATCTATCTATCTATCTATCTATCTATCTATATGTATATCTCCTGCATTATCAGAATAAGGAACTCTTCTTTTCCTGCTTGTGTGTTCCATTGTGTAGTTTTCTTTCTGCATTGCAGTTTATCATTTACCTTGACTAGAGTCTGCACTCAGAATTTTTATCCGAACTTCCTTTGTCCCTCAAAATTTGAATTTATTCCCATTCATTGTGCCTTTGAACCTCATGAACCTTTTTTTCTTTTTTCACTTGTTCAAGGGATTCAAAATGTCATTCATTCACGTATTCACAGTGAATATTATGCACTTTTACAACTCTATAAATATGTACATCGATGTATAACAAAATGGCTTTTCGAACATTTGCATGAACAGCTTCAAATAATAGCAAATTGTGAGATGACCAACCTGTATCCATTTGCCAGCTTCTTAAAGAAAATTGTCATGCGGTTATACTAAATAACTTCTGTAATTTGGAGGAAGAATTTACATTAGGAGATTCTCTTTTCATTCCCTTGTGTGTTTTAGGTAAGGAAGTGAAAATACTTTTCTAATTTGCAAGCTTGCTTATATATACTGTGACTAATGAATACAGGGGGTTATGCTTCAAGATCGCAGGATCCACAGTGTGGTTTGTTTCTGTTGTTTGTTTTGTTTTCCTGAGAACAGTATATCAAATATTTTTAAAAGGAGTAGGGGAAAGACACTTTTTTTCCTCTGACTAAAATCTTGCACGCTGTTGGGGGCAGCTGGAAGAAGGATGATCTATCTTGTCTGTGGCTTTGCCTACATTCTTTTGCAAAGAGTTGGTCCCTGATAACATTTTACACTTTACACTGAACTGATTTAAAGTACTTATTCAGCATTGGTATGAGAAGAATTCTAACAGCCATCTTAAAACTCATGCACACAAAAATATTTTGTAAATAGCAAATGTTAAATGTATTTTTTTTGGTGGGGAGAACTATAAAAAACAAGAAGTCTGAGGAAAAACTGTTAATCTGTTCATGACAGAGTTATTCTTGAAATCCTAAATTGGTATTTTTCTTACAGAGGGGAGAATTTTCTTTTGGTCAAGCTGTCAGCAGAATGAATGGCAGTAATTAAAATTCTCGTTGTCTTCTCTACACAAGGAAAGATTTTTCTTGTTGTCATGGTGACAGTTGAGTGACAACTTCAAAGTGAGTAATTGCTACTCTCAGCTCTATTATGAACGTTTACCATGTTTCAGAAAGGATTTCAGCACAAAACTGGATTTCTTTATTGGGCTTTCAAAACATCTTTTTTAACCTGATGTTTTGTGTAAAGAAATATTGTCTGGATGATTTTGCTTCAGAAGCTTTTTTCTTTGTTTTGCGTCTTAAGCTTTGTCCTCCTTTGGTCAGAAGGACCAAATTCTTAGGACTGACTGGCTGATGCAGCTGATTACAATTCACACTACTCTACAGATCCTGTGTATTTAATTTCTGTCAGGCACTTTCCTTTTACGGCATGAGTATGTATACTGTTTTCATAGAAGGTGAATGTTATATGTATGCATAAAAAGTCTATGCATATCATGCTGCATTTACAGCATTGTGGCTTGTGGTGTTTTTTAGTCACTAAGTTTTAATTATTTACAAAAAGAGTAGCATTACATTAAAAGTATTTCCTTATGCTTACAAAATTCTTAAATTCATTTTTGGAAGATTCTATGAAAAAAGTTACTTTAGAGAAACTTACTTGCTTTTTCTAGCCTGAAAACTTGATAAAAATGCAATTTGTGTGTTGGAGTTATTTAATGAGCTTAAGAAAGTGAGATTTACAGGTTGTAAGGGAATATGTAAACTGTAGTTTGCATTGGTACTTGCACTGAGATATGTGTTGGTCTCAAAGCATTCCATGCAACAGTAGTCTAGTTATATTGGTCCCTGTTACCATGTACTGTATGTACCTAACTTAAAATCCAAGATACTTTCATAAGTTCTGGAAGTTGCTTTAGGGAAAAAATAAAATTGGATTAATTTTCATATTTAATTTTTACTGATCAGTTTGTCTTTGAATTCAAATAATGTTTGTACTGTAATTTAGACTTTCAGGTGATACAGATGGTAATTCTCTGTTACACTCAGGCTATCGCTCTTCTGTATGGTAAAGATCTTGTCCCTTTGTCTGAAAGACTCTTAAAATGTACTGATCTTAATGAAGCTTTTGGGAGGTGAATGAACAAAACATGCTGACAGTGTTTTCCTTGGGACTTGCAGCTTCCGTCAGAGCATTGATTTTACCTCATTAGCAAGATATACTTTACTTATTTCATCTTGTTATGAGTGTCTTAATAATCATTTTGTACATCTGTGTTTTATTTTCTTACTAGGAAAGTTGCCTTTGTTACTGTAGCCCTAGTGCATGTTACAATTAGTTTGCTTTAAATGAGATTTTAATGTGATGAATCATTACTAAATGTCTTAATTGAAATAATGTGCAGAATACTGGTTGCACAAAATACACTAGGTTAATTTAGTCTTCTTGTCTGGAGATAGAGAGTTTGTCATTTTTTTAAAAAAATGGAAGGAATTAGTTCAAAACCAAGCTCCTTTTAACATGGAGTATATACGCAATGTGAAGTAAAGTTGTTTTGTGAGCCCATCAGCAATGACGGAATTTTTGCTTTTAAGGTAAAACAACCACATTTCACATTGGATAGTGCTAATAAGGGTTTATAACCCAACTTCATTCCCTAGTCCTCCATAGGAGATGAGCTTCTGGGCAGTTATGGTAATTTGATTAGACACTTAAGTACAAAATTCTGAGTGGACAAAAGCTTGCACAAACCGGGAGGAATTAGCGGAGGAATTAATCGGAGGAATTTTAAAATAAAAGTCCTAGCTTAATCTGTGCTTCGCTGCCTGCAGCACAGTAGAGTGGAGTTTGTGATCAGGAAGCAGTATTTTCTGTAATTAAGGCTTCTGAAGATAAACTTTAAGTACCTTAAATGTAGTTAGTT
>NW_010578239.1:270805-343055 GCF_000705375.1 Tinamus guttatus
TAGTGCCCTACATTCAAAGTACCAAGTACCTTATTTCATTTTAAAAAGCCTGCTTCAGAGCAGGCTGAGAGGTGAGCCAGTACTTCATTTCAGGTTTCTTGAATTTATGAATATATAGTGATCTTGATTATAGAAGCTTTAGAACCATATAACAGTGCTTATACGTGGTTGTAATATGGTTATAATATGATTACAATATGGTTATATTAGTTATTGTGTCAAGAGCACAGAATAATTTGAAGAGCTGGAATTATCTGCAGCTCCAGGAAATACTGGAGAGCTCAAGGAACAAAAGAGAATATCTCAAAACCCACCTCGATGCCACTGTGCCACATGCTGTAGGTATCCCTGCTTGAGCAGGGGGGGTGGACTTGGAAGGGACCTCTAGAGATCATCTAACTTCAACCCTTCTTTGATTCTGTGTGATCTCCTTGTAGAGGTTTAGGAAGCAAGGAAAATACTTGCAGTACTCGTATGACTTTTCTAGTTGATGGAATTGCTGTCGTTTTCTCAAGGGAAAGCGCTCTGAGGCCTGTGATCTGGGCACTGTCTTTTGCCATGTCATTTGCCTTTCTCACTGAAAGATAGCATAATTTGGAGATTGAATGAAATTTAAAATTTTTAATTGCCTTGAAAATGTTATGAAAATTCATAGAATTTCTAGTTCCTACACTGTACTCGATGTCTGGATTAGCCAGCACCAGATTTGCTGCTTTTAAAGTGTAGACAGCAATGAGCAATCCAGACTACAATCAACAGTGATAGGCATATACGCAGAAAGTCTGTGGTAGGAGAAAACCTGTCAAAATAAGCTTTAAATGAACTTTGTGGGTTCCAGTGAGTAAATTACATTGGAGTGACATTGCTTCCAAGTACATATGACATATACACCCTGTTATTTTGACTGAATGCAAGTTCTACAGAAACCAGATAATAGATAGTGAAATGTGTGACATCTGCCTTATCAAAATGCTGCTTATGGAAGTTAGTTGACGTTGAAACCATGTGATGCTGTAACTATGGTATGAAATGAAGTGGCTTGTGGTCTGCAATATTCTTTTTTTTAGTTTGTGTTAGATGATAATAGAGATGATGATACATATCCCAGGTATTTATAGTCTTCTCATCTGTTATATGTGGACATACCAACTCCACAGGAGTGTAATGTGTGCTCCCTAGCATTAAACTCCTGTAGTAGCTGTAATAGGTCGTGTAAGTACTGAGCTAATGCAGCTTAAGGTACAGTCCTTCAAAGGTTTCCGTTGTTTCCATTTATCTGCTTTTTGGTAGGTATATTAATGATCTTGAGGAACAAGATGTAGAGTAAGTTTTTCTCTAATGTTGGTCAGTAGTTGAAAAATGAGCTTCATGCACATACTGCTGATACTGCCACTTGACAGTAACTTGACAGTAGATGAAAGATCCTAGTTTTTAAAAAATAATTGGTATTAGAAAGCACTTGTATGGATTTTTTTGCTGTGCTTTTAAAAATCTGTTCAGTTCTTAATTGTAACAGGAGGTAGCATTAAAAAGGGGCCATGATCTTCAAATATGTGTTTTTGTGGATGGGAGATAAGATCACTTAAAATGGTTCTCCTGTATTTTTTTTTCTTCTTCTTTCTTCAGAAAATCTCTCTGGGAGGACTTTTGAGCAACATGATTCCTGGCTTCAATGTCAAGATTAATTTACTGTAATGGCTGTTCAAAGTAAAATGCAGGAAGTAGTTCTCACTGTTAATGTCAGAGTTTCCTGTGCAGTGGCTCAGCTTTTGCAGCCAGGTAGTTCAGGTGTCTTCTGAAGGGTGGTGGAATTTGGGTCCCCCCAGTTAACAGGAAGTACTCTAGCACTCTAGCCAATAACACTAGTAATAAAATACATAAATTGAAGCCATGGAGATCCAGTTTCAGTAAAGCAGCTGTTTGTATCTTTTAAAGCATTAATCCTGTTTATTTTCTTAGGAGAAACAGGAATGCGAATAGTGTGGGGGTTGTTTTTTTTTTCCCTTGTCTGTATAGTGTGCTGACTCAGAAACATTAGTATTGGACCTTTGCTCAATTTTATTGCTTTTGGGGGAATCAAGTTCCTAAAAGCAAAAGTTGAGGCTCTCTAGTTTGTGTCCATAAAATACTCCAGACTACTTCCAAATCAGAGTCTAGTTTGTTTATTCACCTGAACTCTCCTTTGTCATTTTCTTGTATATCAACAGGACAGCTCTCATGTCTGCTTTTAGTTCTCATGCAGCTAAAATTTGTATTTATTTCAATACACACATTTCAAATGAGAATAGAGAAAGATATGTAGGATCAGGTCCCCTATTCAAGGTGAGAGAAAGGTTGAGCTGCTTTTACTTAATGTTTTAAGAAAGGAGGAGGAAATCTGGGACCTACTCATGTCAAAGGAATGATGTGATGTTTGGAGAACTTGAGAATTGTCTGAAAATGGTTACTGTTCAGAGCTTTTAAAACTAGAGATAATGATATATATGATATTCTAGCCTCAGAATACTCTGTGTAAAACAGACATGCTATCTGTTTCATACAGGTAACGGAGAATCGGTTATTTTGCTTTTCCTAGACAGTATTTAGAAACTTTTTTTTTTCCTGTTGCATTACAATGTAGTTATGTCTTTTTACTGTCATACTTTGAGGGGAATGGATCTTGTCACTTGTACTTTTCTGAATTTCATTTATTGTATTGGCATCACTGATGATATGATTTAGTTTAGATTTTGAAAAAGTTGACAGTAATAAAATGACAGCATGCTATACCACCTGGAAAAGCAAGCAAATTCTAGTTTATTTTAGGCTGCACTTGAAATCTCATTGCCATGACTTGTATGCCATACCAGGGTGAATTAAGATAATACCAATTAGGAAATAAGTACTTGAACAGAAAGAATGAGATTTTTATTAAGTGATGTATGAAAGGAGTAATTGTAGAGTGCAAGTTGCCTTTGAGACTTCCATGAGGAAGTACAAGCTTTTGGATGCTTTTGACTGCTTCAATTTTGTTAAACTGCCGTGGCAACCTTGACAGATAACTTTGCTGAGTTTGCTTTCTGGATATCTTGGTGCATTAAGCTGTTACATATTTGTTTAGGATTGTATCTTCTTGTAGTGTGATACTTCACACTATACAAGCCTCCTTCCCCCACACCTTAGTGTTTGAAGTGAAAAGAATAATTAACGTAACCAGATTTTTTTTTTTTTTCAGAATAAAGCTTTTTTTTTGTACTGGATATAAATCTTGTAAAGAGGAAGCTTTCATCTTTACTATTTCTGTAGATCTACGAACAATTACACTTGGCAGGCAGCAACGTGTCCTGTCTAACTACAGTCAGAAATTGCAACCAGTTCTTGCCTCCTAGTTTTGCTGCACTTCTCTAGAATCCCAGACAGGGAGACTGTGGTAATCCTTGCAAATACAGAGAAATAATAAATATTTTTGCTTATACGGACTGCAGTAGAAAGCTGAAAATGAGTTAAAAATGCCAATTCAGTTGGCATTTGCCTGTCTTTTCAGAGTTTTAAATTATAATAAAATAATGGTTTTATATTTAAAAAAAAAAAAAAAAAAAAAAGGATTGCTCAGTAAGGTCATACAAGAAAAGTGCTTCAGAGCTGAGATCTGATTCGCATTGTCCCAAATCCCTGTGAACCAGTGCCCAAACCCTTAACTATCATCTTATGGTTTTAGAAAATCATTACTACACTACTGATTTTACAAACTTAAGCCGCATAGCCACTTAGCTCGCGCTCTCTCTCTTTTTTTTTTTTTTTCCTCCTCCTGGGGCAAAACCCCATTGCGATGTACAGATTCCTTATCCAGTCCCTAAAATGACTGAAATGTTATTGCTGAATGAAGTGAAATTGTTTCAACCTTATGTTGTCAAAGTGATAAATTTAACCTTTAAGCACGATTACCCTGTGAATCAGTAATGACGTATTTCATAAAGATCAGTCAAATTCCTACTCTTTTCTGTATTATTTATATATGTAGTTAAGCAGCGTAGTTTCAGTGTCTATTATGTTAAGAGAATAAGTGTAATTTGTTAGTCACTTTATCAGAAAAAAATAAATATGGTAAAGCATTGTTCAGAGTAATTAATGAGCTTGATTAGTTCTTACACACAATTGAGAGAAAATAACATGGGTTTTCATCCGAGATCAAGTTTCTATATTCAGAAAAACAGAGTTTTTCAAGAGGAAATGACACAGGGTTTGTCCCGTTACTTAACTGTTCTCTAATGAAGAGTCATTTTCTGTTTTGAAGCCTTGGCTCTCCAAGTCCCAGAGGAATGTGGATGAGGGAGTCACAGCTAGCTATCTTTCACACATCAGTTTTAATTCTTTTCTGGTTTTGTTATGGTTATTGTTATAAGTTACAGCTTTTTCCCAAGTTTGTGGATTTCAAGCAGAGAAGTGACAGACCAAGTGAGTTGCTGAGCAGATGAATTATTCTCCCATTTGTAACTGCTTTGGAAGAAGGTAATGCGCTTTGCAGTTGGACAGAGTGAAAAGCAGGTAAATTTAAGAACATCTTTGAAAGTTGAACTGATTTACTGATTTTTTTTTTAATATAGTGATCAAGGAGGTGGAAATAAGATATAGCTTTGCTTTCAGTGGCTCTAAATTCAGATAGAGATTTGGAGAGGAGGGAAAGATCCTGAGAAAATGGTTTCTTGAGAAAATGGTTGAATTGTTGCTGTCTGTTGGTAGTTTGACTTGTATAGAATATTCGGTATCTAAAGAGCATATTGCATCTCTTTTTAGAAATAATTGCAGTGCTAGATTATCCACTTAAATTCATCTAAATAATATTATGTTTTCTATAACTACTAAATAAAAGGTGACTGAAAGCTTGAAGGTGGTCTGCTGGTTCTTATCTTCTTTATGAAACATATTACACATAATATCCTGTGTTTTTGTTTCTTGGTTTTTTTTTTGGTATTTTAAAAAGTAGTATTTAGCAAGAACACTTTTACTGCACTACTGAACTGAATTTAGTTTGGAGCGTCTAGCTCATAGTTCCGGCTTTGTTCACTTAAGTGTTTTGGGAGCACGTTATTTTCAATTGTAATCCACCAGAAGGGAAAACTATCCTTCTAATTCACAAAGATGATGAAGGATTACTTAATACCTACATTGTGAAAAGATTACAAAGCTTTTTGTAGCTGGAAAATATGTTTTTCTAGGGCATTCTCTCATTGTAGCTATTGTTAAATAATTACCTAAAGAACAAATATTATTTCATGTGAAGTTACTTCACTTTAAGAGCTGCCAAGTTTCAGTCACGTGCTTGGTAGAAACTTGCTTGGTACTGAAAGGATTTAACACAGGATCTGAAAAAGTTTGGGAATTTCTTTCACACTCTCTAATCCTGCCCAGCGCTGCGTGTCCTCACGGCAGGGCCCTTCAGCCGCGTGGGAGCTCGCGTGCTGCCCGATTCTCTCACTGCGGCTGTGTTGCTGCCTATGCACTGTCCCACTGTAGGAAAGCCACCCGTGCACCACGATATGCAGCCTGCAATGCTCCCAGGTACAGGCCTGGCTCTGCTGTGCCCCTCTGCTTGCAGCCTGGGCCGGGGAGACTGCAGAGAGCTGATGTTGTCCTGGTGTTGTAGAGGTGAGAGGCCTTCTCAGTCAAAGGAGCAGTCATGCTCAGACTCCATGGGCAAGGTCTTATTTAAGGGCACATTTTTCTGACCCTCAGCAGCATAAGTTCTATTCCAGACCTGTGTAGGCTGGGGAGGTACTGGAGATAAAGCAGGCGCCCAGCAGTGCCATTGGACTCTTGGAGGCCTTATCTGCACCAGCTTCATGGTGCCGAGAATCAAGTGCTGTAGTGGGGGCTGCAGGCCAGCGGAGCTACACGATGAGAACCAGATGGAGGGACAGCATCCTGCTCAAGTGGCAAAGAGGAATGCAGCTGATAGTTCCACTATATTTAGTTGGGTTGCAAGAGCTGTCTTCTGGCTGGATTTTGCTGCAGCTTTCCTTCCTGAGCCAAAGTTAAGGAGCCTGACCTTGCTGCCTCTGCCAATTCTTGTTTTGGTTGTCTGAGCTTTGTTTTCCAGGCTTACTGTGAAATATGGGAATAGCTTCACTCTTCCAGATACTTTTAAGAATAATAGCACTTTTCCTGTACTTCAGGAAAGACTTTTTCATTTTTCCTAATTGGATAATGTGGCTTAACACAGTCTAATTCAGAACGGATTTCAAAGATACATGCTGTCCGCAGACGTGACTGTATGCTCTCCAGCAGTGCATATCGATGCTGGCTAATATAAGCAAAAGCTTATAACCACCATGGGCAGAACCAGCAAAGTAGCTTTAAAAATGCATTTGCTAGCTAAAGCGATGTGTGAGACTGAGAGTGAAAATGGTTCTCTTATATTCCCCATGCTATTCTTCTTAGTCACTAGATCTTCATATTGTCGTCAGCTTTGTCTTCTACCAGCTCATCCTGAGCTGACTGTGTGGGCACCATGAATATGTCTGTTTGGTGACTCTAAAAAAAGTGCAACGCTTCTTCCATGACTGTTGTTTTCGCTGCAGCTTTTCTCATAGCTGTCTGCTCCTATTTTATGGCAAAGCTCTGCTCAAATAAATTTGTACCTTCTGCTGGTGCAGTATGAGTGTTGAATCAAGAAATGGCACACCGTGGTTATGTGGAGCTATCATAAATTTGATAGATCTGGTTTGTTCACTCACTTAAACATTTAATGCACTGAAGATAGTGTCATTTATGCTAGTAATGTACATTGCTATTAACCCATTCTCATGGGTCTCGTCATTTGATGTCTGTGATTACAGAACCTTTGTGAGGTTGGGGAGGAGGCACTAAGTGACTGAAAATAATTGCATGCTCTTTCTTCAGTTCATTGGCTAGGTTTTTTGCCTTGTGGTTTCTGCATTGAGTTACATATGAGTGCTAAAAGCGGGTGGGAAAAAAAAAAGGGATTTCCAAGCGTTCAGTACACTGAAATTCTTAGTATCTTTTTTTGGTTGTTAGAAATGTTATCTATTAGAGTACATGGAGGTATATCTACCATATTTTCCCTTGCATAGATGCCAAAGAGGATGCTTGCGTCTAAATCTATAGACATGTTAGTGTGAATATGTTTATAGCTTATGAAATTATCCAGAAAACATCTCTTTAAAAATTAACTCTGCAGCATAAAGAAAGGATTGTTACACCTACATCAGTGGCCAAGGACCTTAATCCAACTTTGTCAAGGAAAAAATCTACAGAGAAACATCTTCATGGACATGCAGAATACTCAATGGCCTCAAGTCAGCCAAGCAGAGAAATTCCAGTAGCATTTTTAAGCATATTGCATTATACAGTCTCCCTGCCCTGCCCCACTCCCAGAATTTTTTTAAATGCATCTTACACTTCTAATTCCTGAAGTGTTTACTGAAGTTAGTTTTAAGCTATGAATTATCTTGTGTATCTCACTACACAGTGGGAGCATGCCTGGCTAACCGTATATAGAAATATTTGGGTAAACACCATACTTTTTTAGTAAATTTTTATCAGCTTTATAGTTGCTTTATAGTTATGCTCAGAAGCATTTCATATGGTGTATAAAAGGCCACATTTGATGCTTGATGACTCATAATAGAATCATAGAATCATTAAGGTTAGAAAGGACCTCTAGAGATCATCTAGTCCAACCTCACAGCACACGCAGGGTCACCTATAATACTGTATTAATTGAATGTTGGAATGAATGCATTATTGCTCTTATTTTTAAGTGACAGTGCAAATACCACTTTTTGTGACCTTTGGGAAGTTTCTTAATGGCGGTGGCAGCTATAATGCTTTTCAGCTGGTGACAACCCTCTCTGAAATGAGAGGTTCTTGCCAATATGGTGCATTTTGTGCGTGCTACCCACGAGGCGGCTCCATGGGGGCCAGCAGGAGGGCTCTGGGAGCTGACTCTGAGGTGGTGGCTTTTGCATCGCTCCCTGTTTCTTCTCTGCAAGTGCTGAGTCTCTTTGGAAAGAAAGTAGCTAGTATTTATGTAACTCAGAGCTCTGAAGAACTAATCTAAAAGAATATATTAATTTATGCTCCTTACTGTAGGGAAGATGGTCTTGTGTTGCTAGTCTTCCCTGGAGCAAAAGCCTGATGTTGGGTTTCTTTCAGGAGTACTTCAGTCAATTTTATACTTAATATTTTGCAGGAATAAATACTTCCCTTTGTAAAAGCATTTAATTTGAAGAGATACATCACATTTTATCTAATATGACTAGTTGGATGAGGTTGGGAAGTGAGGAACTTATTTATAATAGTCTAGAATTATGCAAACCGAAGGAAATAATATTGTTGATGTGGGTTTTTTTTTTTTTTTTTTTTTACTGGTTGTTGTTTAAGCTGTCCTTTAAACTATCCGGAGTTTGAAGTGTTTCAGAAGTGACCACAAGGTACACTGGAACAGTGTGTTACTAATGCAGGAACTTTTAGGAATACTGAAGCCAGTAAACACAACCAGCTGGCCCGCAAGAAGAGGTGCGTGCTGTGGGGATTGTGGTTTGTTTGTATTAGTGTGTTTCAGGGAGTGCGATGCCAATGCTCCTGTTTATTCTTTGGCCTGATATCTGGAGAGATGAAGTTTGCAGGATTATAGGGCACTTGGTCACTCTCTAGTAATTTCTAAGCCTGTTAACCAATTTCAGCTGGTTTTGGCAGAGGTGCTTGTTTCTCAATTTTATGAAGAAAAGAAACCCAACATTCAAGTGACCTCAGTACTGCTAGAACCTCACTGATGCTGTGAAACATCAAGGAATCCAACTAGGGATAGGGAGGGGATGAGACAGATCCATGCACATGATGAGTGTCCCTAACAACAGGAAAAGCTTTGCCTGGGACACACGTCTTACTAAATAAAGAGGAAGAAATTGTTTGGAGGAAATGCAGGTGTTTGACTACCCAGGGGGCTTGTTAAGTTTCTGTGCCTGAAGAGCAGTAGTGCTAGGTTTTTCTATAATCTGTGCATGGAAAGGAAGGATAACTGTGTCACTATAACTAGTTTACAAGATCATTGAGATTTTATTGTTATAATCGCTGTTAAACGTCTCTCCTGTGACATCGTGATTTGTTTCATTATAATCAAGGTGCTGGTGCTTGGAATAGGTCTATTTAAATAATGGGAAAAGGTTCAAGGGAATGGTAAGAATTAAATGATAGTTGCAAAAAAAGACAGAAGGAGCAAATGACAGAGGAAGAGAGTAGTGCGTTGGAGGGAACCTTGGGAGGCATCTGGCCCAGCCACTCGTGTTCAAAGCAAGGCCAGCTTGAAACAAACTTGAAAGTTGGATTAGGTTGTTCAGGGCCTTATCCAGGCATATTTTGAATATTTCTAAGGATGGAGATTCCATAGTGTTGCTAGACAATTTGTTGTCGAGAAATCTTTTCCTGCTAAGGGGAGTTTCCTTGTTGCAAGGCATTCACCATCTGTTTTATAGCATGTTTTGAATAGTATTTTTTATTCTCGATGAGTCCTATGAAGCAAAGAGTTAAACCCTCGCTGCTTAATTTACATAAGCCGCTGTGTTCTGTAAAGCTACTTGTTGGTGCCTGTGGATCATATCTCTCCTTCTAGGCAAGCTCTAAGTATTTAAGTTGCAGATCTTCAGAAAATGTTGTTCTTGTATGTGTGTTCTCCTTGTCTGTGAAATGGGCATCTTTGTCTTATATAGATATGCTTTTGTTTCTCTACTTCTATGGTTCAAAGTAGAAAAATGTCCCAAAATACAATTGCTCAAACATTTAAGAACTTTCTAATATCCATTTTACATTTATTTCAATAGCAGGAAATATTTAATCTAATTGTAGTGACAGTAGTAACTGATCTCCTGAAGGTATGTTAGGATTTTTCATAGAAGATAACTTAAGATCTGTAAAAACTCCTAGTGCTTTCTATGTGGCATTGCTATGTTGCAATTGTCCGGGCTTTTTTTTAGTAGTTCTAACCTAGGTAGTAGCAAAGGTGCTGCAGTTCTCATTTGGAAGGAACTATTTTTAGGTTGAAACTGCCCGGACTGTGTGACAGTATTCCTGGATGTGAACAGTATTCCTCAGTACATTTAGGAGAAAAAGATCATGGTTGCTTTATGGAGAGCAGCATTGCAGGATTACACTCTAGCCTCTCTTCTCGTGTCTGACTTCATGGGATACTCATTAACCGCTTTCCCTGCTAGAGGCCACTGCTCAGCAGGCCAGATGAGCACTGCTGCTAATGCAGTGGGGTCACTGAGAGCCTGATGGGCTCGTCACAGCTGTTTGTGCCTGTATGGCTGCAACTTCTGTAATAGACAGGTCTGGAGAAAGTCCTTTTGGGGTAATATAAGTTGCCCAGCTCTCGTTTTATCACTAGAAACTTTCATTACGTTGGTGGATGGCGTAGGCCTTCCTGTAGCAAGGTACACTGGAAAAGGGGTGAGAACATGCCATGTAAGCAGCATTTTCTGCCTGGCTTCGGTTCCTTGTGTCAGTGGGACTTCCTGTGACGGGCTAGAAGAGACTCTAGAACACGCTTTCCTTATTGAGGCGTGTCCTTTGCTGCTTAGATTTGGGTGTTATAAGGCTGTATGTTCTGTTGATTTTTAGGGAGGGTGATGGGGAGAGGGGACATTGTTTTCTTTGTTTTTGTTTTAAGCTTTCCTAAATTCTACAGAAAGACTTTCATCTTTTTGGAAACTTGTTATTTTGAAGACCCAAAATATGTGCATATGCTGCATTTTGTTTCTGGGAGGCATCTTGCAATGCTAGAGAATTGGACTACTTGAAATGACTGGGCATCATGACAGGAAAAGACCCAAATTTTCTTTAAAACAGAGGTGGATGGTGTGTTCATTTTTGGTTCTTTAAAATAAAAAACATTTAATAAGTTGTATTACGGACTTCATTTTTTGAGTATGATCATAATACATGAATATACTCTAGCAGCATTCTGCGTCATTTTCCTGCTTATGTTCCGTGAAATTTATAGAAATGTAAGACAGTAATTTACATTATGTGATTTCTTTGCTATTTTTTAAATCTAGCAGCAGAAGCAGGAATCAGAAATTCAAGTGTCTCTCTTGAAGCAAGAATTGCAACTAGTTTGTTTCTAAAACAATAGCCCAGTTAATAATTAAATAGTGCAGTGTGCCATTGGCACATTGAACAAGAATGCAAGGAGGAGCTGAAAATACTTCTGGCTTGAAAAGTACCAAAGAAATGTTTCATCTCTGGAGTAGCATCAGAAAAATCTCAATAAAAGCAGACCTGCCTCTTAGGAATCATGGATATATTCTGCGAAGTTTAGCATTTAATAATAACTTTTTTTTTTTCTCCTTTCAGCCATAATCAACAGACCACATCATTTAGACATCCTGTGACAGGACAGGTTTCTCCAGAAAATATTGAATTTATTTTGCGAGACGAGTAAGTAGTTTTATACCCATGTCAAGAGATTTAAAACAGTAGCATTTTTACGTATGGTAGATTCATAGTTTGGCAGTTCTTCTGATGCTGTGGCAAGAATACCATACAAATGATTGATACCTAAAAATTTAATTTTCATTATGAAAGTGTATTTCTGATTCTAGCAAATCTCCATATATAAGCATATATAAGAACTAGGACTGAAATATTTGCCAGATTAAAAACAAACAAACAAAAACCCACCAAAAAAACCCAAAAAAGTGGTCCTTTGCTTTAGCTTTAGATGAATGTGAAGTATACAGAATAGAAAAGTTATGCCCTTACAGGAAACTGAAAGGTTTATATTGAAACTGAATTACACAAAGTATTACCAGTTTCCATTGTAATCCCTTGGGGTTTTTAAATGCTTCAGGTTTTCTACACTAGATGCGTTTTGGGTCAGTATTAATTCAAAATTCTCATTCATTAAATAGATTTAAATCTATTCTAGAAAAATAAAATAAGAGATACTAGCTTCCATTGTATTTCGTCTTGATTGACTGATGAAAAAGGTTAAATGCATGTGCTCAAAGTGTGTACGTGGGTGTTTGCTTTCAATTTGGGTTACTTCATCTTCCACCATAAGGATCTACTACCATCATCATCCACACCATCCACTAATTGGTTCTTGGCATTGTATTGTAGTAGTCTGGATGTGGTGATTTCTAAAGCTGCCCTTGCCCTTTCGAACACTTTCTATTTCATATGAAATGACATTTGATTTGTTTTGCATTTAATTTAAGGTAGTATTACTTTAAAAAAGTGGTTATTAAGCCTGACGCAAAACTAAATGTTGGGCCTGGGTTAACACCCGTGTTGAGAACCAGCGTGAACTGGAAGAGCAATGGCCCTGTCCTGCAGGGACATCCTGCCTGTCATCAAGGATTTGTTTGGAAATCAGGGTTGTAGGTCGTATGTTTGGAATTGGTATTATATATTGCATCTCATGATAAAATGGCTTTTGCAAAGAGCACACATCTTAAATTCTAGGTCGAGACTTCATAATCTCCAGAAACTTTTGCATTTTGAGATCCTTTTGACTAACAGTGCATTTTTCTTGCACTTCAAGAATCTTGTCTTCTATAGTAGCAGCACTCTTAAAGGGTTTGTAAACAGGAACTTGATCTATAATACTGTTGTGACTTGATGTACTACTTGCAGGTCAGTTTTATTTTAAGACTAGGGACAAAGTCTGAAATTGTTACCTGATGATGACTGGGAGCTGTTGGGGAGGCTTGAGCCCAAGCTTGTTCAGGCTGCAGCAAGCATATCAATTAAGAGATCACATCACAAAAGTAATTTATAGTGATTTGGAGATAATAAATGTATAGATTGCTCTGGCCTTTGCTCATCCAGGACTGGATTCCTTCACTGACAGGCTGAGGCTGTATCTTCCCTGAGGCATTGGGCTCTTTCCCAAGGCATTTCTCCTTTTATACAGTATCACATTAATCTTGTTTTTTTGAGCCAAAACCAATTTCCTTAAGTCCACTGCAATGGAAGGATGAAATAGCGAGTATTGCTTATAACCTGTGATGTTAGATTACCTGTCTTCTGATCCTTTCGCAGTTTCTGCTTTGTCAAGGTGTTTTTATTTAGATTTTTGTTTTGAGAAATAACAATTAATAAATCCCTATTTTCCAACTGATTCTTTGTTTGCAAGACCACTGTCAAAATCCTCACCTCTCATTTTAATTTCTAAGATTGGAAGGTGTGGTCTCTTACTATGCACAAGTCAGTCTATGCTTTTGAATAGCACATTGTTTTGTGTGCTACGTGGCTGCTAAACAGCTGTTAGATCTAAAATTTGCCTAACCACCTCAATAAATGTGCATTTTTTTGGAAAATTTTTTGTTACAGTATTGTCTAGAGTATATAGTATATATATATACTCTAAGTATATAATGCTTAGATTCCTTTTCTGGTCTTGAAGTAACAATCCTTAACTGTGCAGGAAGGAAGGAAAAGATGCTTAGAACAACTTTGATAGCAACACTTCTAACTGGAACCCTTGCTAAATGTTGGGAGCTAAAGCTGGAAGCTTTAAAATACATTAGCAGTATTATTGACTTTGCAAGTGGGATGATAGTACTTCAATATTTAAGCATAAATGTAGAAAATATGTATATGGTGTTTAATGAACTTTTATCTTCTGCGTTTTGCCCGTTTTTACGCAACTGACAAAACTGTGCATCATCTTTAGGAAGAGAGAGAGACCATTTTATTTTATGTATTGCATTCAGTTACTATAGCAGCAAAAAATCAGAGGTGGAGAGAAAGGAGAAAACCCAAGCTAGTTCAAAATAAACATCTGGAATATTTTTATGCACAGAAATATTAGGATAGTTAATTTTATAGCTAGCTGGATGGGAGATTTGTTAATATTGAAACTAGATTAACACGTTACTATTTTGTTGCAGCAAAATAACCCTTCTTTAAAAGGTGTTTATACAAATATGGGTCTTAAGTGGACTACTTTTCATGGTCATTTAGAGAAAGGAATTCATTATGTTGTGAGTACAGCACTTCGACAATGGGCTCTGGTGTAAAACGTTGAAATGTTTTGTTTTTATTTTTAATAAAACAGTTACTGGCCGTATAGTCCTTTTAGCTAATAAGATGTGATTTCTGTAAACCTACAATGTCAGTTTAGGTATGGTGGGGAGCTGTTTGACATGAAGTATTACAGAGTGCTGGTTTTAAGTATTTCACAAAGACTTGCTACAGCCTGGAACCTTGCATATGCATGCTGCAGTTTAGTGCAGACATGCACACATCTGTGAAAGGCAGCAAGAAAACAGTTGAGAAAATGGAAAACAAAAGCAGTGCTGTGAAGACAAGTATTTGAAATCAGTGATTCCTACCTAATGTTTTTGAATGCACAGGATTAATACTTTATCCACGTATTTGTAAAGATGAATCTGTAGACACTGTTAGGACTGTGTTAACTCAGGTCACATGCTGCAAAGTTTCAAGTAATACTCTACATATTTTTCTTTGCTATTTAAAATAGATAAAGAATAACAGTTAGCTGTTAAGAAACTTGAATATTTGATTTTGGTTATATTCTAGTCTGATGCAAGTTTGTTATAATATGATATTTTTTTCCCTTGAAATACTGTATATCAGTACCTACATTCGTCTTTAATTTTGTTTGGTATTTTCTGTGTGTTTCGGGTTCAAAAGTTTGGATCATCAGCTTTTACCACTAAACACGTCATTTTAGGAGAATAATATTTTTGTGTGTGTTTTGGTCATCTCACTGTTTTGCTGGCTGTGTTAGTTCTTCTATGGCAGCATCCTAATGCTTTAAGAAAAAAATTGTTTTTCTTGTGGATTTGAGTTAATCATTAATCTTCATAATCCTGGCAAATGAAAGCTTAATTTCTTGACAGTGATTTGTTTCAGGAAGAAGTGGAAAAGATATTGATAAATGGCAAAGCAGACAATTACAAATTTACAACTACAGTTACAAATTTAATGTGCATCTATTGTTCTGTATTGCATTATGATCATCTAAGAGTGATGGTCTTGTTAAATGTATAAAGTTTATTTTTCTGCCTCCAGGTGTAGGTAGACAGCAGTATGTATTGTGTGACTGTCTTATGGGATAAAACCCAGTAATTTGTGGTATGGACAGTGTAGAGAATCTAAACCACAAGGCCCCATTGGGAAGAAAGTTTCTTTTTTCAAAGGCCAAATGTTTTCTCTGGCCGTGTGTTCTTTTTAATGGTTTTAGCTCTGTTACTTTAGACTGATTCTGAGGAGGCAAAGTAGGAAATTGTCATTCTCAGGTATTTCAATGAGGGGAGAAGCCTGCTCTAGGTTTAGTTTCTTTGCGCCTTTTGGAGAAGAAGAGATTAAGGAAAGACAAGGAACGTGCTTTGCAAGTAGAAGATAATGCAAGTCTGCCTCTTCCCCTGCTTTGGAAAGTGTACAGGTTAGAAAGAGAACAAAGGAGAATCAAGTGAAAAGCAAATAATAAGACTAACCAGTCGCCAGAAGTGGCTTAGGTAGCATTATATACGGAAAATGTCTTAATCTGCTCTTTGTGGAAACTGGATATTTCTAAAGCTATCTACATGCTGAAACGGGATATCCGGTCCCTAAGACATAAAGTAAATAGCTTCATCAGCTCAGTTTGACTCTATCACATGTTAAAGACTGCCAGGGGATTTTAAGGACTCGCTGCAGATCATTTTTGTCTCAGATACATAAAGTTATGGGATCCAAGTTGTGTTATTGTTTCCTTGAAAGCTTAACTTAAACTGTGTGACCAAAAATGGAAAAAATATGCTTTCGGTGATGTTATCCGGAGAAGCTTTTGCACAGATAATTATTCAGTTGTAATTAAGGAAAAGCAATAGTGGCAGATTTTGAGAAGTCTATGGGTAACGCTTTTGAATTGAGAATATTTTATTTACAACTGCCACCTCTCCCTTACAAAGGAGAAGGGTTACTGTTGCAAATATTGACCTGCACATAAAAATTTACGCTTTAAAATGGTTTCCACTGGTACAATCTAAATGATGATATTCGTACTTTGTATTTCTAATACATTAATGAGAGGCCAACTAATGAGGAACCCTCATGTGGCTTTATTATATGTAAAGAATTTCTGACTTAACCCTAAGCAATATCAGTGGCTGCTGTCATCCACGTCATTTATTAAAAAATAAAATAAAATCTGTTTTTCAAGATAAGTCCAGTCAAGGTCTTTCCTATTTTGACAAGTAAAACTAGCAGAGGGTTTGAATTACACTTGTGTGCTACTCTCTCCGTTTTTTTCTGTATTTGAGTGACAAATATACCATTCTTCTAAAAGCTTGAAGTGCTGACTGACAATTACTTAGATGCTTGAGGAAAGTAGAACTGCTGGATGATGTCTTCCAAGTATGTAACAAAAAAAAGCTTGCGTAAATATGTACACAAAAATATGCATGCAGAACTCCCTTAACAAAGTTGATCTTGATGCAGAAAATCAGCTAAGTGAAGATGATGCATGTACAGCATGAATCACAAATGAAGATTTTTTTTTTTTTTTTTAAGCTGCAACCATGCCAGACAGTTTGGCTAGTGTTTTCTCCCATCAGTTTCACAGGAAGATTAGATATTCCTGAAAGACGAGAGACTTATTTGGTTCTTTTTAAAGAAAAAGACTTGTTAGTTTTTTAGCTTTTCCAAATGTCACCCTTCATTTTCCAAAGCTTTGCGGCAGTTCACTGTCCATCACTTTGCCTCCAATTCTTTACATGTGTTTACAGAACGTGTGTTTAAGTTCCCTGTCAGTTCCTGTGCAGGGCCAGACCTGTCCTTCTGCGTGTGTATTAGCATGTGCCGTGAGGTCCACATCTTGATTTTGGCAGGTGCTGGTGGTTTTCTCTTTTGCAAAAATATTGCCTTCGTAATCAGTAGCTTTCACTGCACTGGATCACTCTAGCCCAAGGTCTGTCTTGGCTGTGTTTAAGCATGAAGCTCTATAGCTTCTTTGCACTTTCCCTGCTCTCTTCAGTTAGCTGCTTGGTGTTTGCTTTCAGCTGTTTGTTTTCAGTTCCAGGATCAGCTAGCTGGCTGTTGCGTGTTACCAGAGCTGGTGTTTTTGTTGGATCATAGAACCAAGATAAAGGCAGTTTAAGTGGAAGACTCCACCAGAGGAGTTCAGTGGCTAGGAAGCACAGTTTTGGCAGGGGGTTATTTAAGTGGATGGCCTATTATGCTAGGATTTTTTCCTACAAACTCAGCTAAAGGTGTTGGCTGCTGCCTGTGAATGAGTGGTGGTGGTGGTGGTGGGAAAGAGGGTTTGTTTTTAGTGCAGGTACAGACAGAACAGAGATGCGCACATCTGTGTATTTCAGGTCTTTCTTTGGTAGACAATCAAACATGAAACTTTGAGAAACAGGTCACACCTTCATAGAAGAGACAGCTGGGGCAATCTAGTATGGCTCACTGAATGTGTCAGTTTTTGCTTGGCCTATAGTTATAGTGCAGAGAATAGGAAATGCATTCTCTATGATTCAGAGATTAGTTATTTCTAGAGATACCTGTCAGGATTACATTATTCTGCTTAAAAGATATTCTTACATTACTAATTCCTATTGTGGTATGAATCATATTTTTGGGCAGAGTGAAAAGTCTGTCATTCTAATGCTAGTCTCACCTTTCCTTAAAATAATAAAATTGTCCTTGCAAAGTATCTGTATAGATTCCTATCCTTCCCTCACCACTATCAATTCTTCCATACATTTGCAGCAAGGTCTCTAAACTGGGCACAGTTTATTATGCATTGACTTTATCTGCTCTCAGTGCTTTATGTTAAACCTTGATTCTTTGTTGGATTTGTAAACTCTTTGGTAAGCTTTTTCCTCTTGATATCTTTACAAATATCAATCATCAGACGTCATTGGTAGCATCTGCTTGGGAAATGCCTGGAATCAAAATAATATGGATGGTGCAAGAGAAGTTGCAGACAGACACGTGGAAAACACTTTCCTTGTGCTTCATGAGCCTGTCATTTGTTTTCTTTGTGATATTTATTAAATTATATTGTTATATAAATAATTATATAAACAAATATATATACTAGGTATAAAAAGTAAAGCTGTTTGAAATAATGTGCTTTAGAGTACCCGTTTGTGTATCTTTTCTAGGCAGAATTCATCTATGTCAAAGCAACAAATAAACCAAAGACCTTCAAGTATGGTCAGTGAAGCATCCACTGCAGTAACTACATCTACTGTTGATACAAAGCCTTCTTCTAAGGTAAAGGTAAAAGACTCCTATTTGAGCTATATGATTAGAATGACACTTGCTTTAAATCAGTATTATTTTATTGTTGATTTTACTGAGGCCATGATTTTAGGCTAAAAGTCTAATAACTTAGAGAAGAGGTAATAGGGTAATACCTTCTATCTAAGCAAAAATCTTGACTGTATTAGTTACTTCTATTTTTTCTTTTAAAAAATGCATGATTTGGCCTGATCCCCATGATGCTTCTAAATGTTTGTGTAAAGTGGTATTTGGGCATAGATATAGAAGCAGTAATCTGAAGTATTTTAAAATAGCCAACCAAATCCTAAATGCCTAGTTTACTCCTTTTGTGTCAGACTTGCTGCTGCTTGGTCTGTGGCCAAGTACAGAGGGAGGTTTTGTGGTGCAGCCTGATGCTATGTTTGCACAAAGCTGGCACTCTCTAGTCGCGTTAGCCAACTAACCTGGTATCTTGGTGATTGCCACTGCCCACTGAACGGTGTGGGCATCTGCTCATAAACCTGCTGCTGCTCAGTCAGCCCTGTTTAGTCAGGCCTTGGTTGCAGTTTGCTTCAAGATGCTAGATCTGAACTAGAAGAGTTTAGTTGTGTATTGATGCCTCTTACAGAGGCAGGTGTCTATAGGAAGCTTCTGCTCAGAAAGCTGCAAGCAGTTTTAGTAATGCTGATTTGTGCTAGTTTTTGGTAGTGGGGCAGGTCAGATGCTCTCCAGTAGCATTCGACCACCAGTAAATCTTGTTCAGACTCTCCTTGAGAAGAGAGAAAAACTATCAGAAAAATTAATTCATTCTTTTGTTATCATATATTGGTAGAGCATTATATGGTTAATTATGCTGTCATTTTGTCCAGATGTTGCCTGGCAGGCAAATACAGTACAGTATGGACACATTTTTATTATATCATCCCTTGCATATGACAGACGTGCTTGTTTCCAGAGCTGCTGTTTGTGTGCAGCTGACAGAGCCCCAGTCCCCTGAGCAGCTGACAGGAGAAAATTGAGCAAAGGAGACCTTGGAGAGGCATTGTAGGGAGAAGACAGAATGAATCTGGAATGAATCTGAAAGCTGGTGTAATTTCAGTTGTTTTAGAAACTTTTACAATCTAGTTGTGCTAAAATTGGAAAATAACAGATTATTCATCTAGGTACTCCTGCTGTCTTTTTCATAGACATTTTCTGCTTGTTTTGATATTATTTTGCCCATTTGAGTCAAAATTGGGGTTGCAGTAAAATGCAAACCTATAGTCCTTAGAATTTTTGCTTACTACTCTTTAGGTGTCTTCCTTAGCAGCGTCACTCTACATGATCTGCTTTTGTTTGTAGGATCAAAGTCCAAGCTGCTTATTTTATTTGAGTTTAAACAGGAGCTGGGGGGAAAGGCAAGCACAGAATTGATCTACAGGAACTCCTGTGTAAGAGACTTGTACCGTGTTGCAGAGAGAGAGTTGCAAGCAGTTCTTTTAATGCACTCAAAAATACTTCTGAAGCACAGTGAAACTTCAGCAGTGTTCATATTTAATACCAGGGCTGTTGAGCTTCAACTGGGCATTGGAAAATCTTTCTGACACTGATATGTTGATGAGAATGGGGAATTGAGTTTGCAAGTATTGTAAAGCTTAACTGTTTACTTACTTTTGAATATGCTGAAAATACTCTTACTGTATAATTATACTGTATAATATACTGTATATTGAAGCATGAATTATTGCAGCAAAGTTATCTGTGGCATGAAATTTGCCTACAGTACAGTTTAAAAAAAAACCTGCTACAGTGTACTTATTTACAGGCTGTGAAAGCTGGAAGCAAAGTTCATAGCTTTGGAAAGAGGGACCAAGCAATCAGGAGGAATCCTAATGTTCCTGTTATAGTAAGAGGCTGGTTACACAAACAGGTATGCGTATAATCATCTGTTTCTGTTTATGTATTTCAATATAATCCTCAAATTCAAACAAGTGCCTTTCAGGTAAGAGTGAACGACAGAGGATTTGGATTAGTGATACAGAGCAGCGTTTGGAACTCCCACCATCTTCAATAATGAATGCCTTGTGCTCTGTCAGTAGGAAACCCAAGTTTTTTATACAACCTTGAGTCAGAAATGGAAACAAAGATAAATATATAGTGTCGTAATGGTTAAATGTTGAGGCTGTAACTTTATTTTCTAAATCTCATTATTTTCCCTGTTTCATCCTGCTTGCTTGCTGCCATGCTGATCTCCTCTCCCTCAGAAGGCACCAAAAGCCTGAGGTTGAAGACCTTACTCTGTCTGCATGCTTATGCCCCTTATACCCTGGTTGGAGGCTTAGTTCCAACTCACTTGTCTTTTGTTCTCCAGAGGCAGGAGAGAGAAGATGAAGGGAGGCAGGGACCTGTTCACCATGCTAAACTGTCGCCAAGACCACTGTCCAGACAAAGGCTGGATTGTAGGATTTCAGTCAGTGCACAGAATTTTGCAACTGTTGCATCTTGAGCTCTCAAAATGTCTAAAGCACATCTTCGGATGCAAAAAGTAAATAAAGCTATTTGCTTTATGAGAAAATACTTTAAACCTTCAAATTTGAGTTAGTGTTCACCAGATTATTGCTAGAGATCCAGCAGCTAAATTAGAGGCTGAGATCTTAGGTTTGCAGCTATGATTCTATGTACACAGGAAACATCAATTGCTGGCAGCAATTCACTTGCTCCTGCATAAAGGTCCATGTTCCATCATCAGTTCTGTTCACATGCACTACCTAAGTCTGTTAGTTTTCAGGACAGAATCAGCACTCAGACACGCTATGTGTTAACAGCATTATAGTATGAAAAAGGGAAGAAAGCTGTTGCATACTTAGTATGGCTACAAAAAGAAGAAGAAAAATACGTGTATATGTAACACTATCAAAGCCTAACTCAGTTTTAATAAGTTGTACTTAGGTTATGGTCTGGCAATTTTACAACCATCTAAAATTAATTTCCATGTAAATATTATTCATTTTTGCCAAACTGATATATCTTAAAAATCTTTCTCCAAATCTTAATGTGCATGTTAAATTATACTTCATTTAATCTTGCATATTGTGTACCCTATTTTATATATATTTATAAATATATATATATTTATAGTGAGTAGTTGATTACTCTGTGTTTTAGCAATAGGCAGCATATGGCAAATTAGCTATAGGAATGTAGGAGATATTTTCTGAAATGTGCAGTCGTACTTCAGCCCTACACAGTGATTTTTATCTTACTCTAAGAGCAGTCCTTGTTGGAGTTAATGCCATCTGAATGCATACTTAATTTCCTCATTGCTGGACAAATTAGTCTAGAAAGAAATATGCAGCGGTTGTGTGCAAGATTAAGATGAATACTCTTTGGTATGATTTTAATATTTTAATGAAAATTGTCAGTTTTAATGTTGTGTTGTAGGCGATTGTTTTGTAGATTAATGTAGCTTTCGTAATACATATTTTGCTAAAATACAAAAAAAAACCTTATTTTTGCAAATAATCCCATATTCTGGTAAGGCACTAACTGGTGCAACACTGTATGATTTAGTTACCTTTCTTAAAAGGAAAACGTGTATCGTATTTCTTGCTTTTCAGGATAGCTCTGGAATGAGATTATGGAAAAGACGGTGGTTTGTGCTTGCTGATTATTGTTTGTTTTACTACAAAGGTGAGTAGGTAATTCAAAATCTTTTGAGTTTGTAATGATTCCCCTGTTCAAACCGCTTTGTAAGAATAAACCAACTTAATTCTTTAGATAAAGTTGGATAGTTTGAGAAGATGCATCATGGAGCTATAATTTACCCACATCTTTTCAGTGCGTAGCAGCTTTCAGGCCGGAACTTTGGATCAAGAACATGCATGATCTTTCATCACATAACACATTTCTGTTTTATGCCAAGATTTACGCTACAAAATATTTGGCAGCAATTCCAGTTTAAGATTTTTTTCTCATCCTCATTCTGCCTTGAGTTGCTTACTTGCTGGAGCCTGCATGACTGCTTTAGAGAATGCAAGACAACTTGATCAGGGAAATGATTCAACTTTAAAATGGGGGTAATGTGAGAGTGGGAACTATGAAGCCAGCGTTTCTATCAGAAAAGATTAGATGTAATCTTAGTCTGGGTTAGGAATAATGGCATAATATATTACATCAGGCTATTGTGAAGTTTCAAATACTGTGTTGCATGTTACTGTTCTTGGAAAGCATTATCAAATGCGAAGCTTTCATTCATATTTGTAGCTTCTGCATTTCTGCTGCAAAACCCCTCCAAAAAAAAAAAAAGGGCAAAACAAACAAAAAAACATGCCAAATTTTCCATGATTATCAATATTTCACTGTCACTTCTTTAAAAATAAATAATTTCCCCATTTATTTATTGATGGAGGGTCTTAGGTATCTAGTCCAATCTCCTGCCCAAAGTAGAGCCAGGTAAGCTCATGCTTTTCCCAGCTGGATTGTGAAAACAGCCAAGGATGGAGGCTGTGCATCCTCTCTATCAGCCCTCTCTACTGCTTCACTGTCTTCATGGTCATTTTTTTTTCTTTCTTTCCAGTCTGAACTTGCTCTTTGCCAATGTGGTTATTGTCTCTTGTCTTCCTGTCATGTACCCCTATATGTCCGTAAGGAGTTTGTACTGTTTCCCCACTGAAAAGTGCAATGAAATAGATTTTATTTATTTATTTATTCAACAGACAGCAGAGAAGAATCTGTTTTGGGTAGCATACCGTTGCCTAGTTACGTAATATCTCCTGTTGGACCTGAAGATCGCATAAATCGGAAATTTTCTTTTAAGGTACAGTTGCAAAGCTTATTAGCTAGGCATATTTGGAAATGTTTATCTTCATGAGAAAAGGTGCTCTTATAGATGCATCATCCGCTTGCCTAAATTTTTTTGAAATCAGACAGGTTTATTGACTCCCTATTCAAATGTGACATAGCGCTTCCTTAACACTAATAGATTGAAATTCATCCCTCGGCTTCTAGGTAAGTGTCTTTAGAACCTCATAGTGTTTCTATCAGTAAAGATACTTTTTCTAAAATCAGAAATTAATATTGATAAATTATTCCACTGTTTTATGAATTGAAAGATTTTTTTAATAGAGTGCTTGATCTTATATTCTGCTTTTTAGTGATACAACAAGCTCATTTTTGGCAGAAAAACACAACAAATGTGACTTTTGATGTAAATTTACTCATTTAAGGAAGGAGGAAAATGGCCTGACTTTTTTTCTCCTTTCTTCTTTGGGAACTACAGTGTAGCCCTAAGTGATATTCAGTATTTTTTTGCATATTTTTAAAATAAAAATACTTTTGTGTGTTATAGTTTATATTTTAAATTAATTTTATTTGGATAATTTATAGTTTGTTCTATTCATAATTTTTAAAATGTATGAAAATGAAATAAAGCATATGTTGTTCTTTGACAGTGGAAAAACCTGCCTTTAATAGATTGTCTGGCTGCAGCACTTAAATTATACCTAAACTTGGAGCAGAACCAAAAAAGAAGTTTTGCAATTCTAGATCACTTATACCTGATCAAAAAGGAAAGATTCTTTTTAAATCTGTGTAAAAGTCACCCAAAATATCTGCTCATCTTGAACTTCATTTTGATTTTCATGGGATTTTAAAAACCCAGGCTGCCTTTTGTTCTTTGGGATTTATTTTCAAGTGGATAATGGTCTGAAATTTATTAAGCAAATAGTGATTGGAAAAGGCCTTTTTAACAAGATCCAGTGCATTTTCTGGTATATACATTTTCTGGTTATAGTACTTTTCTAAATGCATTAGAGGCGAGATAAGGGTGCAAGTTACAGAAGAACTCTCTCTAAGATTTTGCTCAAATATTTAATGAGTATAATTCATAAAGCCCCCCTCCTTTGGAGCTTTTTCCTAGGAAGAAGCGTGTAATGGATCCAATGCCTGTCTAGACTTCCATTTCTCTCAAATAAGTACTAGTGCAGAGTGGGGGAGGAGATAAAATATCAATAATATCTGTTTTCATATAATGCTTTGGGGAATTTTTAAAAAAGACTGTTTATTTTCTTGGAAAAATATTTGCAAATGTTGATCAAAAGTAAATTAGGTTTGTGTTAACCGATGCAAGGCTAGCAGTGGCAGAAGATGGGGAGCTGTATCTGGGTAGATGTACATCTGTATTTTTCAAATGGAGTACTCTGTAGACAGGCTCTCAAGTCACTGCTATGTTTTCTTGCAAAACAGGATCCATGGTTGTGATGATGGTTAGCTGTTTTCAGAAGCAGTTAGACTTCCTTTCTAGGTGCCTTCTCAAATGGCCTGGGATATCATTCCTGTATGAGCTTTAGCAAATGTTATAGCAAATGTCTGAATCTTAATGAAGATAGACAATAAACTGGGATTTCAAAGTATGGCTCATGTCAGAAATAAATAAAATAAAAGCTGATACTGTTTTATAACAAAAAATGCTGAAAAGCTGATTCAAGAAATCCACAACATATTTTATGTAGTAGAGTTTGTTGGACTGGTGTTCACTCTGCTTTAAATGACAGATGATTGAGGACTGCAGGCTTGGTGTTACTGTAGTCATTACATACAAAGCTGATTTTTGCAGCGTTAGGAGGATTTTGTAAGATTTCTGTAGCATGGATCACACCTAATGCTGAAATTCCACGCTCTGACGTCAGCCACGGGTGTGCAGGGTAGCGGGAACGCGGCCTTGCTGGAATTCCATCACTCAGCGGCCGTTAGAGCTATCTAATCGCTTAGTACTCTTGCGTATCCAGAGCATAGATGGACATTCTGTCTCATGGCACGGTACAGACAGAAATAGAAAACACAGGAAGATTAAGACTGACATAAAGATAGGACTTGCACATGTTAAGTCCTGAGTGGGTAGCAGAATGTGCCATGTCACATTTTACATATGGCCCAGTTAGTTATTCAGATTTTTATAAGCTGCTTGTTACAACAGAGGTCTCAGCTTCTATTTTAAATGTCCATGTCCAGTAACAATAATATTCTGAAGCTAGAGAAGTAGCCAAGGTTGGAAGTGGAGGGGTAAAGATCTCTTCTTTAAAAGAAGAAAATGTACATGGCAAATATATTAATGCCTTTTGTTTGTGATTAAGTTAGGAGAATGTATTTAAAATAGTCTTTACTAGGATATATGTTAAAAACTCTGCTTAAACTGTACACTGTAGGAGTTGTAAAAACTCTGGTCCTTTAATGATCTCCTGAGGCTGACTCAGGATTTTGCATCTCTCAGAAGGCTTTTACTGTGACATGCCAGTAGAACTGCATATAAGGTGTTCAAATGCAGTTGAGAACTACTTTGAAGTGCAGCAGTGTGTGTGTGAAATTGTTTTATTTAGAAGTATCATTTTTAACTTTCTTTTTTGACAATTTTTTCACATTGTTTTTTTGTCTCAAGTGAAGTATGATAACTAGCTATAACTACTGTTGTTAAGTTTTATAATGAGCTTTTGGGACTCAGGATCCTTACTGCATATTTAGCCGAAAGTGTTATCGATATCTATCTAATCACTATATTTGCTTATATTTTTTACCAATACAATTGTGAGGTATCGCAAATTCTTTGTTCAGTTTTTACTGTGAAAAGGCTTGCACAACTGTAATACTTGCCTGATTATTATTAGTTTTATCTGTTTTTATTGGTATTATCAGTTTATGAATGTTAATGGCATTGGCCTTTTTAGAAGCCTCATTGCCTTCACTCAGAACATTTGTTTTTAAGCGATCTTATATGTGTTAGGAATATGTAATAGAATACTGGAAGTAAATTCTTTATGCAAATCTGATATTAATAGAAACCGAGGAAATTGGTAGGTCTATCAGCATCTTCAGTAAAGAAACCAACAGTTAGACTTCACGGAAAGGCCATGGACACAAGTAGGTGTTTGCATACAGGAACACACCTTGCTACAAATAAAGGCAAGGAAGCAGGTTTTGCCATTTCCCGAAGGGGTAGGAGATAAGAGTGGAGTTTACCCAGTTATGTTTTAACTTTGCCTCGTACCTTTTTAAAATTTTATATCAGAAATTCACCCTGTCAATTTTTTTTTCACCCTGTTTGCTTGTGATGTTACTATTTTTCAATTTTTTGTTGACAGTTTTGTTCTTTTATGTACTCTGAAATGTTTTGTTTCTTAAGGCTCCCATATCATTTACAAACCTTCTGGGAGTCTAGAGAGCCACAAAAAGAGATGTCAAGTGCTAGAAAATAGAGGCACCATGTTAATACTCTGAAGAGGGTAGGAAATGTCCCAGCTTCCGGAACACCTGAAAAACTTCAATCTTACTTGGAACTGAAGATGAGTTGGATTTTAGTGTGCTGTTGTGTTATAGTAAAGGAATAGGGCATTATTTCCTTATTTGTTTGTAAATGTTTCATAAATTTCTAACTTTAGGAGAAAGGAAAATTTGCTGTATTTTTATAGCTCATTAGGAGAACTGCCATTATTTACTGCAGATTTTTCTTAGTACTGCCTTTTGATAAATATTTTCCTTGAAAATATCGCTTTTCATTATTTTAACCTGTTTAACTTTTTGTCCTTGTCTTCTCCTATTGATTTGCTCTTGGGGTTTACTGTCCATTTCTCCTTCTGTGCATTATGGGAGAGAGACTGCTTTTCTTCTCAATCTATCCACATTAAGGCATCTGAATGCATGAATAGGTACCAATATTATCTTTTCCGTATGGTGTGTCTGGTGTATGTGTATGCATGTGCTGTGTTTTAGACTTTTTAGTATGCCGTAGTTACCCTAATACCTATTGCTTTAATTTAAAAATAGAGGTTCACTAGCCTCTGTGCCTGCTAGCAGTGACAGCTACAGGACATTAACACAAATTTGCTTTTTTGTATTGTATATGTGCTACTAATAACAGAAAAATATTTGAATTTTCCTTTAGCCTGTCTTATATGCTAAGATCTGCAGACGGCAAGGTTTGTTTGATAGTAGCACAACACCTCCATTATCCCTTCTGAAGCTTTGAGTGTTTATGGTCATGGTCGCTTCAGTCCCTCGAGGGAGACCGAGGCAGTATACTTTGCATTTTTATGCCATTTTCACCTACAGTCCCTTAGGCAATGCTTTTAGTTATGGTTCAGCACTACTGAAAGAGAACATGAAAAGCAGGCTGATCATGTTGCTCAGCGCATACAGGTGAATTAACACAGGCAACTCCTAAATCCATTTAATAATCTGCTACTGCACACAGTATTTTTCTACAAATACTTAACCAATGAACATGGGACCTCTACTGTGTAATCCATAGGAGGATATAAAAATCTGCTTTGCTTCCTTCTGTAGGAGAAAGTAGGAGTTGCTTCACTTCCGAATTACAGCTTCTTTTCTAGACTCAAAGTGGTTTATAAAGGAAGCCTGTAGTCATAAGGTCTACCTAAATCACCAATTTTCTTTACTTCTGGATTACTGCTTCCAGTCTGTTCTTGCACTGTATATTAATCATGTATTTTCGTGAATTAAATCTTGTTCGTTTTGAGCAAATCTTAACCCAAGACTTAGACCTTAGTGGTCTCAAGGAGTGGTCTCAAGATAGAGGGAAGAAAAAAAAAATAACAAATGTCAAAGAACTCAATGAATCAGCTGGTTAGTCAAATAAGGAAAATTAAAACCCTCCTTTGTGATTCCTAAATATTTAATTGATCAGACCTGCTTTTTCATAAATGTATGTCCTGTTTTCCTGTATTAGGGGAGCTAATTGCTGGGAAGGGAAAAGTCATCTTGTTTTCTCTTGCTGCCAATCCTGTTGGGAAGCAGAGACTCTTTGGAGCAGAAACTAGTCTTGGGCTTCTGTACACCCCTCCTCATCCTCCTCTTGCTAGCCACAGTCTGGTCCACCTTCTGCTGCAGGTTTGATGGCAGTTGAAGAACTTGCTGGGTAGCCTGGGAAGTAGCCTGGGTGTTGTGAGGACTATTGCTGTGTTTCTGAAGGCATCTGTGATTGTGCGGTGTTATTCAATTTGGAATAATGAGGGAGAGGTGATTCCATCAAAATTAAAAGACTTGTCATTTAGGGAAGGCATACAAAATATATTTGACCTTAAAAAGATGCAGCTTGATTAAGATGTTGAGAGTTTTTTATCCTTTGGGGCGGGGGGGAGAAAAACAATGCTACTTCAGGAGTGTTTGGAGCCATTAGCTTTAGTTCCTGATAATAATTTTAGATTTATTTAAAAAAAAAAAAAAAAGTTACTCATGTTCTTTAAGTATGGCTGTAGGAACCTTCAAGCTGAGTAGGCTGACTTCAGTTTTTTGAGAAGTGGTAAAGAAAGGAATCTCTTCCTATTAATTCCATTAACAGTAGTGGGCTATATCAGAAGCACATTTGTAAATTCACTAATAGGAAATAGTCAAGTGTTCAGGACTGGTAGAACTTAATGCATCCCTTATAGAAATGTTCATGAGATTTGAACTTAACTGTCATTAGATTCTGGAGACATTCCATATTAAACATTTTTTTAAAAATATTTTGTGCATAATGACAGTAATATTTAGTTGTGTAAATATAAAGGAATTCCACCGTACCTCTAGTTTTCAGTGGAATTTCATGAAATATTTTGGTGTGCACAGATACCTGTATTTTGTGTGCTTTGATAATTCCATCAGTGCTACTAACTTTATCAAGGTCTTGTAATTTTACATGTAATACAGATGTTTAAGTGCATGCTTTAACCGAAAAATCTTAACATGCATTATAATCATGTCTTAAATAAGAATTTAATTGCTTGAATTGTAAGATTTTTGTCCTGTTTTGGCTGAATAAATTGCCATGTGAAGTGGGCTGGGAAAATGGGCTCACTTATGCACATCTCAATGAGAATTTCTTTGATTTGTTTTGTATGGTATTTACGGCAAATGAAAATTCAGTTACCTAAAAGAAAATATAAAGCTGAAAATCCCTTCTATGAAAAAACAGGACTGCTGCACTGTTTGCTTAATAATCTGAAAAAGAAGTCAAGGAATTTAAGTAAAAAATAGAGTACTGTTATATATGAGTTTGTTGCATTACATTTATAATATCTTTTTATCTAAGTTCAAACACTCCTGTGTTTAAGTTTGTTATATTTTTAAAGGTATCAAGCAGAGCTGAAAAAATTTCAGGGAAAAAATGATAGCACTGCCTGATTATTATTATTATTATTTCCCTTCTGTTACAGGCTGTTCACACAGGAATGAGGGCTTATATTTACAATAAGAATTCTGTCATTGGCTCTCAGGCAGAGCATTCAGGGATGCGGACATACTACTTCAGTGCAGATACTCAGGAGGACATGAATGGTTGGATCCGAGCTATGAATCAAGCTGCCCTTATGCAAACACGCTCTTCACTGAAAAGGCAAGTTCAGTAAACCAACACTTAGCTAAGAAAAGCTGGTCAAAAATCAAAGTTTTTGACTGGTGAATTGTAAAAATGATATTTTTAAATGTGTGCATGGAACTTGCTCCTATTTTATAGAAATGCAACTGTTTATTCTGTTGGAAGTTAGTCAGTTCACACAAGTTAAGTAGTAAAATCCAGTGCTCAATATTTTTATCTATGTAGAAATGTTGTACCCACATTTGATGACATTTCCTTTTTTCTTTCTTTATTTTGAGGGAATTTTGTTTAAACTGTTGCATTTTTGTGAGCATATTCATATACCTGCAATTGCTAAATGAAGGGAAGTAGGGAGAGGGAAAAGACAAGAGTAGTGAATTGTTTCAAATGAGTGTTTAGAACTCAGATTAAAATGCTGGTAAGAGGGAAAGGAATGCTAAAGATGGGTAGATGGTATGTGCTCAGAGTTATGTGCATTAACTCCTGTATTAACTGCTAATTTTTGGCTTGCTGACCTGGCCATAGAGTTCTGTGTTTTCTCAAAGTAGAAGAAAGCATGGATATAAGAGATGATGTCCATCAGTGCTGCCTAACTCTAGAGGCAAATGAATTCAGCCATGTCTTTGTGCTTCCAGTTTTGCTTCTGCTTAAAATTGATTTATCCTTCTTCAGGTTTACACTTTGGGAATACGTTCTTTTTTTTTTTTTTTTTTTTTCCTATACTACGCACTGTGAAGGAAGATGCTACATTGTGAGGAGGCCCTACTTTTAACCCTGGGGCTCTGAGGATTAAGATATCATGATGCAGTTTCTCAGAGTACCTTGCACTAGTGCTTGCTTCTGGCAAATCTGGCAAGTATAATATGAGCAAAGGATCAACATCAATTCCAGAGCTTTGCATTTTCTTGTCCTAAATAATTCTCAAAGCTGTTATACCTGTCTGATTCTGTATTAGGAGTCTTTTTATTGGTTTTAATTTCAATTGCAAATAGCATTTAATCCTTCATGTATTTTTCTTTATGCCCCTTTTAAGGATAGGAGTAATTGAAAGAAAAATCAGGGAGGCCTAGTGTATTATGAAGTAATAATCCAGTATCTTTAATCCAAGTAGTCTGTTCATTCTGAGACACTAAAATAAACTGAAGACAGGTTTTTTTTTTTTTCATGGAACTTGCTCAGAATTTACCTTCCTTAAAGCACTAAAGAAGCTGAACTTGGTTTCAGCAAGATGAATCACTATTTGGAGAACAATGATCAATATTGAAATGTCAGGAGAAAAATGTCATAGAGAAGTTTACGCCTATAAGGAGACTAAGTTGCAAGTGAAGCTGTTGAGTTCTCAAATGCAGTGTGAAAACTTGTAGTACCTTTAGACATTGCGTGGTGTTTCGTTAAGCTTAAACGAATATCCAAAGAATTCTGTGGAATTGTTGAAAGATTTAAAAGATGAGGCAAATGAACAAGTTTTCATGGGATGTGTTTGGAGTGAGCTCTCTTGATGGCATTGTTTTCTTTTGTCCTGTTTGTTTGGAATACACCCCAAATAAAAGATTGCTGGGTCAGTGATACCCTTTACTCAAATATTGATACTGTTCCGTTTCCTTGGCCAGAAATAAGCAGTCCCTAAGGCACGTACAAAAGCCTGAAAGGTGGTTTTTTGTTTTTTTTTTGTTTTTTTTTTTTTTAACTTCGAAATGAGCAATTGGCAGGATTTTTGTTTGTTTGTTTTGTTGGCTTTTAATACTTCCCAGAATAAGATCCTTTTTTTATGCATAGTTATTGATACACAAAGTGAATACTTGTCAGTTGATTTTCATAGGTGCACATGAAAGATTGCTGTTTCCCTGATAGCACTGTAAAGACAACTTGTGTCTAATTGGATCACAACTAAGTTTTACTGAGCACATCTTTCTTAACACACCTCTGTTGAATTTTTCACGTCCTGGAAAGGTTGCTTTTGTGTATGATCCTTTTTAAAATATTAATGAGACCACCTCAACTTTTCACAATTAAAACTGTGTTCATTACCAGCACGTATTTTCTTTTCAGAGGAAGTGAAAAAGCAGATCAGCAAGCTGTTCCCCAAGCGAATCACGTGGATGCCTGTGAAGAGCTTGCGAAGGCAGACATTTCAGATTTAAAAGAAAGTTATAAAAAATCAGCAGAAACATTTGGATATGATGATCGTGAAGAGATAAGAAGAGAAAAAGAGGAGGAGCGTTACATCCACCGAAAAGAAACTCTGGAAGCCAAGAAAGGAAAGGCCAAGCATGCATTAACAGAAGCTGATTCATTATTTCCAGATATAACGAGTGCACCCCGGGCCCAAGGAGCTCAGCCCCAGCCTGTTGAGAAGAATGGGACGCTTCCCAGCTCATTAACTCGGAGTGCTGGTCTAGCGGAGCAGAATGGGACCGGCTCTTATAAAAGAGGGTTTGTTCCCAGAACAAATCCAGATAAACAGATTCAGAGAAAAAGCAACATGGCTCAAGTGGAGCACTGGGTAAAGGTCCAAAAAGGAGATACAAAGAGGTTAGTTAACAGGCCAATATTGAAATAAACTTCATAATAGAATGTTCTTAAACTAAAGGAAAATATTTATTTGTAACATGCTTAGAGCAAATCACAGTGATACTTTGTAGAGATGGCATAACAAGGCTAGCAAGTGTGGAATAGTTTGGAGGAACTCTCTTTTTCAGTGAAGACAGCAAAAAGGTTTTGTCCTAGCTTTGACATATTTGCTGTCTCATATTTGCTTTGACAGCATTATCTGTCCAAGCTTTCTCAGATTTTGTTCCTATCTAAAGGAAATGTGCTCAGTTTTCCTATGGAAAGGATTGGCAATTGAGAGTGTATGATTAGAGTCCGTGCAACGTAATAGGATAGACAGAGCTATGGCTAACTCAAGTTAGTGTTGGTGACAGTCCTGCTTGGTGTGGGAAGCTGGATTAGAGGATCTCCAGGGGCTTTTTCCAACCAACATTTCTGGGATACTAGTGATAAATTATACAAGAGAGGCTCTCATGATTGACAGGATTGTTTCCTCATATATTATTTCATAGTTGATGAAACTGCATTTTTTTATGGTTGCAAAACAGCAACTCAGGATTTCATTTCATGCTGCCTGGGTTTAGTATCTCATTAAAATGGCAGATTTGAGTCCTGCTATTTTGTGTTCAGCTAAAACTATACCATTCGCTATTCATCTTGTCTGGTCTGTACTTAAAGATATTCCCACCACATTGTATAAATCATATTTGGGACATTCAAAAAAAAGTCCTGTATTGTGGAGTTCTGGGTGCTATCAAGCTTGCGTGGTACGAGAGAGCAGAGCTTACATAAAGTTAAAATCCTGTAGATAGAGTAGGGCAATTGGAGTGCTTTCTCGGAATTGCATGTCATCTTAGGAGCATTCATTTTTCAAGACAGCACCAGCAGTGCCAAACCCTGCAAGTAGAAATGCAGAAAGGCAACAATTGAATGACAGTTACTGATAAGGCATCTCACTGCCCTGTCTCTCTCCTTCTTGGATATTGAACAAAGTTTTTCTCATTTTGTGCTTTCTTTTACATGAATTCCTACAGTTTCAACACCTCATTCTCATTCTCACGTAGGGAATGCAGCTCCCAATTGAAGTGAGGAATGTGCTGTGATTTTTTTGCTATTGTTTTTTGTACTGTTACTCTATTGCAAGCCTAGGAGAATAGTTCTTTATTTCAAGATGCAGAATCAGTGGACTGGTAATTACAAGTACAGCCGCCCTATGTTTATTTGGAGGAACAGAAATTAGACAAGTGTGGTGTTACACATCAGACTACGGAAAGATTTTCATTTCAAAAAGAAAGGGAACTAAGCATACCTTGTGTCAAAAGTGCTTTTGCTGCTTCTATGTTAAATCTGTTAGCAGAGATAAGTGCTACAATTTCAGATAAATTATGGATGTACCACTAAAGCTAGGATGTAACATCCCTTTATATCTGAATTTGCAAGAATTTGCTTTCTGAGCTTTTTCTAAATCATTTTGTTCATGTAAATGAAGGAAAGCATGTGTGGTATTAGCTCTCTGGTCAAATGCTATCTTGTACTCTTTTAAGGTGTTTTTTTTAAAATGCATGTGTATGTGTTGTTCTCCAACTGCACCACCTAGTGGTGGCAATGTTTTCATTAAAAAAAATTACAAATTTGCTTTAAACACAACATAATTTTTCTATATTCTTGACATTCATTTTCATGTGAGCATAGATAATGTATCTGAACCTCTGGTTTATTTCTAGCAGGTCATTCTAAGTTAGATGCAAAAAAACAAACAAACAAAAAAAACCAAAACAAAACAAAAAAAACACCTTCTGTTTAGACTGTTCCAGTCTTGGCATGAATATAGTGTAATGTTTTGGGGTTTTATGAATTCAGTAATACTGTTTTGTAAAGTCTTGTTAAAGGCTCCCTGTATATTCTCTTCTTTAGTTGCTACGCTGAAGTAATTAGAGGAGGTTTTTGTATCAGTTGCTCCCACTCACAAACATATGCTGAATTGTGACTTTTTTCCCCTTTTCCCAGCCTCGCTTCTGATCAGACTCTTACACGCCAGGGTCCCAATCCTCCTCTGTCTCTTCCTGAGAACTATCACACCTTGCCAAAGAACACCAGGCAGCCTTCAGGGAGTTCTTCCCCGCCACCAAACCGCAATTTGCCGAGTGACTACAAATATGCTCAAGACCGTGTTAGCCACTTGAAGATGTCGCAGGAGGAAAGGAAAGCAAATAAGGACGGAACTGTTTGGCAGCTGTATGAATGGCAACAGAGGCAGCAGTTTAAACACGGCAGCCCCACTGCCCCGCTTTATGCAGGCTTCCCAGACTTTGTTGACCGTGGAAAGTCAAAAAGTTCATTGGATGTTCCACGGTCAATATCTGTCCCACCATCTCCATCTGATATTCCTCCGCCTGGACCTCCGAAAAGCTTTCCACCCAGGAGACCCCACACTCCTGCAGAGAGGCTCACAGTTAAACCATCCGATGAGAGACAGACTGTAGACGTCCCTTTTGCTGGATCACCCAGGAAGATTCGAAATCAAGCTGTAAAGGTAAGGTTTGTATAGAGTATGATAGTAACTACACGCTATTTTATAAGTAGTATCATACATTGATGATTTAGTTTAGTCATTTCCATTATATCCTTCCTTGTGTATCAAAGGTCCTGGAAGTTTTAGAATTTAACACAGTGATTTTTTTGTAGAACTATATCTTTCAGATAACTACAGTTTTATTAATTTTTTTTGGTTTACAAAGGAAGATTTGTGGCAGGTGACATTGATTTGGAATATTTTTATCCTAAAATCTTGGAAGGGCATACACATAATATATATATAGTGTATTTTGGGGAACAAAGCAACATTCAGTGACAGACAGGAATAAAAATAAAATGTGAAATTGTCTTGGAGAAAAACGTGTTTGGCATTGAAAGGAATATGGAACTTGAAAGAATATATGTGAAATAAGTTTTCATTATAAATAGAAAGGGACAGATCAAATATTTTTAAATAAGACCTGGCATTAATGGAATTCATTGCCACAAGATGTCACTCACGTCAGTAAGTTAGTAGCGGTGATTGTTCAATGGCTAAAAAGGGCTTTCATGGTTATTAGTGTAGTTTATGCAAGAAACTTCTGTCTACAGGCATAAACCAGCCTGCCTTTCTCTTAAGAGACATTAGATAGTGGGGTGGAAAGACCTCAAACTCTGAGTATTGTTTTATCCCTTGGAAACTGCTTTGCACATTCTTCTGAAGCATCTTGTGCTACCAGCATCCATAGATCTGTCCAGCCTATCAGTTCTTAACTTTGCACATATTCATCTAAGTTTTACGTGATCACCAAGGTGTGTGTCTGGCTCATGAAGGTTGTCCTCACCTAAGCATGCCTGCAGTTCTGGTAGAAAATCTGTGGCAGAGATGCATCTCCTGACTTTTCCCTTCAGTAAAACACACTCGTCTCTTGAGCTAATCCTCACGGTTCTGTCTGTGGCTTCTCGCAGGGCTCAACCCACATTGACCGGCGCTCCATGCCAGCCATGGGCTACATGACCCATACTGTAAGCGCACCCAGTTTGCATGGCAAGTCGGTAAGTTTTAAGACCCATTTCTTTGTTTTTTCTGTCATCATAATTTTGTAGCTAAGTTTGCAAATCCTGCCTATTCCTTAGTAGTTGTGTTTTTTTTTTGTTAATCAAAATTAAAATCTTCAAATCTAAATCTAAACAACAAAATCGCTTGAATATGAAGAAGTCTTATCTGGCTCCCAGCAGAGCTTGTAGGAGCATTGCAGTTATCTTTAGTGTGAACAGGAGTGAGCTCTTTGTAGAACCTCTGTGGTTTATTTCTAGACTCCGCTTTTTTTTTGTTTATTTGACCAAATGCATAGTTGATGAAATAATTGCTTAATCATGTCAAGTAACTGCTTTCTGGGCACTGAGGTGAAAAATGTAATTACAGTTACTCTCCCTGAAGACTGCTAATTTCCTCTTTACAATGTGTCTAAATACCTGCAGCCTGAAGAGCTAACATTGCTTCTCATTCGATTAAGGAGACATCAGGCTAAGTTGGCTAGTATAAGAAATTACACAATCGCACAGTTACTGCAGCACTTGCCAACTAATTCCACCTATCAGGTCAGCTGCTGCTTGGCTCATCCGTGCCTATGACATTTTGTGACTCTGCAAATGCTTCATCAGTGGCATGCTTGAGTCTGTGCTTTCTTACCCTTTCTTTGGTATTCTGCAGTTCTCGGTTTACTGTTTGTGGTTTTCCTTTGCTGTTGTACTTGCTATTACAGATAAGCACTTTAAGCTATAGACCACCAGTGCATATGTTTCAAAGTGTTACGTATTTTTCTTTTTATACTGTTTGTAAAAATGCTGCGTCTTCAGAGAAGTGAGTTAAATAAAATAGGGATATGTTCATTCTAAAGCCAAAGCATCTCTCTGTGCTGCTTTTATGATGGAATTGGCTCCCTTTACCACATGCTGTGTCAGCTGCAAACCCGAATGCATCAACCACTTTGTACATTCAATACGAGCTTGTAGCTGTGTCAGTTCTGCAGGTGAACATTAGTTCATAAAAGCTCATCTTAAATCATTAGCAGTGCTCTTGATTGCACTGATCTATGAAGCCTGTAAATGTGAGAAGCAGCAGAAACGTAGCTACAAACCTTTCTGGGTTGTATTAGATCCTTAAAAATGGAATCATCTAGGAATAAAATCTGGTGATTATTCTTTGAATTGATTAATCCTTCATACTGGCCTAATATTAAAGGATTTTTCTTTTCCATTTTGGAAATACTTAATTTCCCTGTTTACCTCACCTACAGAACAGTTGCACTAAACCGGGTTGTAATACTAGGAATTTTTTCCATTAAAAAATGGGCATCCTTCCTAGTCAAGTCTTTAGCCAATCTTGCAAGTTGATTGAGTGAGAATCACAAGTGAAGACCTCTGAAGAAATGCAAATGGAATGTGTTGCTTTTATGTCATGCATGGGTTTTCTTTCCTATCTTGAATACGCATTGGATCAAAACTTGAGAAAGGTGCAGAAGTGTTTTTCTCTTATATTAATGTTTTATAAACCCAGAATATAAAATTATGACAAAATAACAGCAAAGATTCTAGGTGTTTTGGCTAATAAAGCATAATCGCAACAATTAAGTTTTATTTTGTTGCTTAATGCAATTAAATCTTTTGAAAAGAACAACCAGGTTTATTATGCCAGTCCTGAATGCTTTTCTTCAAGTCACTGTAATGAAGATCTTGCAAACTGCACTTAGATTAAGCTAATAGAAGCTACTGATGAGCCAGTACAAAATAGGGATTGAGTTGAATGCTATCACTGACAAAGCCAAACTGTTTTTCCAGTTGTATACATGAGATTTTTACTCAGTATTTTATTCATAAAGTTTATTTCTTAGATCTGTTAAAGGGATGCATACTGTAGAATGTTTATGGAATCTGATCAAAAGTATTCCTATGACTTGTTGTAAAATAGATGCTTTTTACATCTGATATTGTTTGGCTGAAGTCCCACACACAGAGGGGTGATGCACTGGGTGGCAACCCCATCATTTTTTTTCAATAAACAGATAGTAAATAGATATTGGTATTGAAAAAAATAACTTTTTGTGTCCAAATTTATTGTTTTCGGTAGTCACGTATCTCGTTAGAGGTGGAAAATTCAAAGCTATGTGTGTGGAGGGTAGGCATGAGGTAGTAAAGTTCTCATGGAAATATTTTGCCCATTTTTCCACTATAAATAGCAATATGCTGGTAAAGCAAATGTGCTTTTTGTGTACTTCCTATCCTGTTATTTTGTTTCCTCTTTCATCCATATTCTTTTGAATAGTCAGTACAAATATATTAAAATTAGTTTTTCAAATATTCAAATATACTGCATTGTTTTTTCTATGTGCTCACCTGAAGGCTGATGACACTTACATCCAGTTGAAAAAGGATTTGGAGTATCTGGATCTAAAGGTAATGCATATTTATTAGAATCTACTTCCATTATTTTTTCAACCACCAGTCTCGTGTGGTCTTTGTAACTATGGGTTTCAGAAGCCTTTCTATTCAGAAACTGAAAGTCTGAATTTTGCCATCACTTTTGTATCTAGAATATTGATTAACTTTATAGGATTAACTATACAAGTAAAATGTAAGCTCAGAAAATATCGGTGCTTCTGCTATTAGGTAGAATTTGTGTTACTAGGTCCTTTTTGATTCATTTTTTCCTCTTTAAATCTAGTAGAGTTGACTTTTTCATCAATTTTGTAATATCCTATGTAGTATTATCTTGTGTTTCTCTTGTGACAGTGTGTGGATTGATTTGCACCTTTTGTTTGTTTCTATTTATTTTGGCAAAGAGGTTTGAAAGCCTTACTTCTTTCATATATTTAGGCAGAGATATAATCCGTCAATATCATGTTAGCTGTGGCTAGGATATTTTCCTGTGACACTAAGCATCAGATTTAATGCTTGTAGGTCTAAGCTAAGTTATTTCTGTATGTGGCATATCTGATAGGAGGTAATTTGAAAGCAAAGCTTTCAATACCAGATTTTTTTGTTGGGGGGTCCATAAGCTAGAACTTAGGCTTTACGCATCAGTCTACCACTTTGTGGTTTGTAGCATTTCTCACCATACATAAATTACAAGATATCTCTGAAAATCAAGGTGGAGTGAAATTTGGCACCTAATTAACCTTATCATTTACATGGATGTAGTTCGCTCTGATGCCAAGGGGCATTGCCTCTCTGCAACTAATGAGCTCATGGGACCTACTGATAAGCAAATTTGCATTTCATCTGGTGTTTTTAAGAACTGAATATATAATCAAATCTATCAAATATAAAACATTAGTAATACCTCTTGCACATTACATGGGTAATGTAATATATATCGTGAGTTGCATAATATGCATGCTGTGTATAATCTCTACTATCAAAGTATAAGCAGTTGCAATCACTAATACAACAATTTTAAATTCATTTGATACATTTCACTTCAGGCCTTGTTCTTGGTTGTTCACGGCTTTGCCCAATTTGACTATGTTTTAAGTCTTAGGCTGAATTTTGTGACAGCTTGTTACTAAAAAGTCTGGTGATCTGAGATGGATGTTATGCTGAGATGGACGTTATGAATAAATGCAGTGTCTTGTCCATTCCAAAGCATGCTTAAAACAACTGCTGAATTGGAATGATTTCCTGTGTTAGAAGTTTGGCCAGATTATAAACTTTTGAAAATGCTGTGTGCTTAATGGAATTATTAGGATGGCTGGCTACATTTTGAGAGCATTTGATCTGCCTTGGTTAGACGCAGACTAGGAACTCAGCCTGTGCCTTCCTGCAGCCTGCATGAATGACCTAATTTTTCAGAATTGTCATTTCTTTCCCAATTAACTATCTTCAAGCTTAAAAGAGTAACCTTCTTGCAGTAATGGTCAGGAAATGCAAAACTTAAGGCTAGATTTTTTTAGCAATGGAAAAGACAGTGAAATTTAAGTAAATGTACTGTTAAAAATTTATTTTACCTTACGATAAATTACTAACGAGATGCTTTGTTTGGAGATATGAAGAAGAAAGACTAGCGTGCTGCATGAAACAAAATAAATTGCATGTTAATTTGGTAAAGATAGAATATGGCAAATTTACATTTAATATGCATCATACTTTTCATTAAAAAGCGAAGGTTAGGTGTATAAATCCTTTCTAATTAAAGGCTCCTTTTGACTTTGGATTGAGTTAGGCCCACTCTGTTTAATCAGTTTCAAAGAGGACTGAAGATTTTTGGACTGAAGCTAAAGAATTTTTCTACTTTAATCTGTTATCTGTGAACATATTTCTTCCTAGACATTTTGAAATATGATGACTTTTTAATATGAAATAGTGATTAAACATTTGATTAACCTTATAATACATACTATAGCATTAAAACTGATTACAGGAACTGATTACATGAGATTAAATAATTTTCAAGTGCTTTTGCCCCCAAAGAAGTCTTGCTGTTATCCTACTGTACTGTTCTATATTTGAATACTGAAGAGTCTTAAACTATAGGGAAGAAAGAACTGATGTGGTGTTAGTATCAAGATGGTATCATTCCACATTATAGTTTATTGGTGTAATATAAATGAAATTACAATGCTTTGGAGATATTAATTACAGTATTTTTCTACTCAATAATAGCTGATTCTTAGGTTTTTAAAAATAGACTAAAAGCTTTTTACTCACATTAGGAGGAAACTCCCCCTCTCTCTAGTTTAGGACTTGTGAAAGGCAGAGGGACGTGCGTGTGTAGCACGCTGTGGCAGAGCTGGGGCCCTGCTGCACGCAGACTTGCATGGCTGTCCCCAGCCCCGAGGGAAGGGTGGGTTGTGCAGGACACCCAGCCACCCAGGAGGGAGACAGCCGGGGTGGGCGAGGAGCTGAACAAGCGCGCTCGGTGTTCGGAGTTCGTGTGTTCTGCAAACGTCCATGGAAAAGCCTCATGGGCTGGTGACCAACCTACCCGAGATGTAACAAGCAGGGAAGTCCCAGCGAGGGACGGTACCGACTGCAAACTCTGAGGATCAGCGTGGAAGAAGAGTAAGGAGTAACTGTTACCTGTGAAATTTTGAGCTTGAAGGGGTTGTTTTTTAAAATATATAATAAGCTATTACTAAACTTCTGTTTGAAACAGATAGAAAATAATGGACCTCTGATCAACATGATTTACAAAGTGCTAAAGAACTCAGCACAAGGGTTACTATCCAGTATACATGTAAGACTGCTTGTACCGCAAGTGTGCTCATCCCATCGCTTTTTCACATAGCAGTTGATGTTTATGTATTCTGGCTTTTGCAGGTGTCTGGTGACATACAGAAAAGCTTTCTGTAACTTTTTTTTTGAGTCTGTATGCAAAACAAATGGCTGATTTCAGTCTTTGGTTTCATTTTTGTCATTTTTTAAAGTGGTTATGTTAAGTAGTGGCTCCTATGTGCAATTTTGAAGATGTACACGCATGCTGAATCTTGCATTAAGTTCTTGTGTTCACTGCTTGAAAGTTAACAATTTCTTTACAGTTGTGATTATATAACTTGCAATAGCCACAAAATACCTAGTTTGTGTTCTTAGAGTAACTTCATTGCTTTGAAAATGACTTTTTTTTCCATTCCATTAGCTCACAGGTACTTAAGTGTGCAATATTTGGACTTGGGCATGCTAATATTTGTGCTTATATTATTTCCTACTGTTATAGATAGGATTTAGTTAATAGTTAATAAAGCTTTTGTTTGAAAAATACTGAACCACTGAAGTTGAAAATATTTGAGAATCAAAGCTAAGTGCCTTGGAGAAGCAGTAAATGTTACTGTGTTTGGTGGTAGGAAGTAGCAAATGTAATGACCTGAAAGGGACTCTGCAGATGGAGGAGAAGAGACATTAAGCAAAACCAGAATTTACTCTTCTGTTTTATAGAGAATTTATTATTTGAAAAAGCTGTATGAAGGTGATTAACTTCATCTAAAATGGTAAACAATAAACTGAAGGTTTACTAAAGTTTTATCTACACTTACAGAAGAAAAATAATTATTTTAAGAAAATGATAATATGATCTCATAGGATCCTGCTAAGCTGGTAATAAAATTATATAGCAGTAGTGACCTCAAAGTCTGTAAAGTCTGAAAAAAAGCAGACTTACCTGTTCTCCTTGCAACAGAAAAAAAGCTTCTGCTTTTAAATTGTGAAAAATAATACTTAGGTGTACTTCTCATTATAAACTATTGCATGTTTATGGATAAAATTGCACAGTATATTAGTACTACTTTTTTTTTTCTTTTTTATTTGCTTTAATGAATCTTCAATAGTATTCTAATAACATTAAGCCATTTGAATTTAAGGCTTTTAAAAACTGCGTGACTAATGAGCAATACTAGATTAGTAATTCTGTTAGTCTTTATTCAGAAAAAGAGTCAAATGTAGACAGTGAAAGTAATAAAATGATGGCGTATTTATTTAGGTAGAAATGTTTAAGAGTGCTGCGAATGCTGGAATTTGAGTTTAGTGTCTATATTAGTTTAAAAATAGGGTTTGTGATAAGATTATCTTCTCACCAAAAATTGAATGTGGAACCAGTGTTTACTGGAGTGAGACTGGTATGCTAGAAAAGAGAATTATCTGTCAAAATAGATTAATGACACTTAAATTATAGTGCTATTCTCTTTGAAGTATAGCATTCTTGTAGAAGTCTCTCCGAGTTAAAATCCACTGTGGACTCTGGAGACGACTGTCCTTTGGAGAATGAAAATTTTGCTAAAAATGTGCATTTTAGTCATTACAAGTGTTTAGGCCTGCAAGCATGCATTTAAAATAATAGTCTCCTTTGACTCTATGAGAACTTTCAAAGCCAACCTGTTAAAAACTACTAGGTTTTGTGAGATACCTCTGTAACCATAGAAAAATGGGTTTATGCTCCTTTGTACAGTTTTAAGTTCCTGCAAGATCTAGTACACAGTTGAATATGACTGGTTATCATTTCTGATACCATCTTTGAGCATTGAAAGCATATTTGAAAAGGCCTGTGTCCATGATTTTATTTTATCTTTTATTAATCCTTGTAGATAGGCCTGAATATTTAACTATTATTTTTTCTTTATTGTTGAAGCATAATTCGGTTTTAGTTTGCTACCAATTTCTTAGATGCTTAAAACCTATTCCTTGTAGGTGACGGGGCGTGACACACTAAAAGAACGAAGTACAAAACCTGTCAAGATTGCAGAAAGTGATATTGATGTAAGTATGAGATACTGTTCTAGTGGATTTCTTTAACTCATTTATTTCTTTGGCTATTTACATTGTTACATATGTGCTCATTTATTACACTCCTGAGAGCAAAACATTACTAGGGGAGACGTTTTTCTTCTTTTCTAAAATCTAACATTACATATTTATGACTTTGTTTTTAGGTCAAGCTAAGTGTTTTCTGTGAGCAGGACAGAATTCTACAGGACTTGGAAGACAAAATAAGAGCCCTGAAGGAAAATAAAGTAAATAGATTTAAAAGCTTTCTATAAAATAATAACTTTGCTATAATCATAAAAAATGTAAATACAAACAAAAAAGTTACTGTATGCTGCTTGCATGATAGTAATTTTCTTTGAGCATTTATGTAAATGTATGTAAAGAAAATAAAATTGTTAGATGTAAGTACCCCCTTTCAGAAAGCCTGGTTTTGAAAGTGGATGTCTTGAAACCACGTATTTATTTTTTTCTGATGTTTATGACTAACTGAAGTGCATACACATTTCTGTATAGCTTGCCTTAGGGCATAACGGGTGCGTTGCAGGAGGCTGAGTCATGTTTTGACTGCAGTTCTGTATGGACAAACACTGTCTGCATAAGGAGCAGTGTTCTGAGATGCATGTGAGGAAGGCCTGTGTCCAGCTTTCACTGCAGCCTGGGGAGTTGGACTATTAAAATGAAAGAAAAGGAGGGAGAGAGAGGGGTGCTCAGATCTCTGGTGATTTCAGTGGTCTGTGGTGGTGTTACATCACTGCAAACTCGGTTCTGGAGGGTTGGAATATCTTCTGTGATAAAGTAGTAAAAGGGTTTTCTATCCTTATGTTTCCTTGTATCTTCATCTGCTTTACTGCCTTTAAGCTCTGCTTTTCAAAAAGTCTAAGTTTATTCAAGGTAGGTCGGAAGTAAATCTATTCTAAAATGAAAATAGAGCCTGGTTAACTCCTTAAGAAAAGCAGCTGTGGAAAAATGATTCAGGGTTACTTGCTGATTTCTGTCAGGCCTACTTAGTGTTTTAGATAATATTTTAATCCTTCATTTGGCCAATTTAAATATTGCAGAGAATGAGAATTTTTCCTTAGTGATTGTTATACTGCGCCATAGTAAGGTATCACAGCTCTGTACTGCTTAAGGGTTTTTTTCTACACAGACTGTAAATAGAAAATTTCTCTCTTGCTGCTTCATGTTTTCCAGAAGTTTATCTACTTAGACAGATTTAATACAAAATGTGAGATAATTTTGATTATAGTAGTTCTTAATGCTCTTCCAGTTTTTCATTTCTATTGTAGCCTCCACAACAAGAGGCAAATCCTAATGTAAGTAGCTTAAAGAAAGACTGCAGAGGTAGAAAATAACTTTTATATTCCCACAAGTAAATCAGTAAATTTCCCTGTAAACATGCTAAGCTTACTACTGTCTTCTCTGTTAGGATCAGCTGGAGTCTGTCTTGGAGGTTTTACACAGACAGATGGAACAGTACAAAGACCAACCACAACATGCAGAAAAGATATCTTACCAGCAGAGACTTTTGCAAGAGGATCTCATACGTATTCGGGCTGAAATATCCAAAGTTTCAACTGTATGTATTCTGGTTCTTTCAAGAAAACCATCACTGAAGCTATAACTGAAAAGCTAGCTACAGCAAAACTGATTTTTTTTTTTGAGTAGAGAAATGTTTTAACTGATTTGGTTAACATAGAAGATACTAAAACAAATGAGAAAAATAACCCTAAACAAACAACACTCTCCTGCTGTCTTCTTCAATATCCTCACCCCTCCCCAGCCCACCCTGCCCTCCAAAGATCAAACTTTTTTGTAGATCTGACATTTAAGTATGGCATTGGATTACAAATCTTTAAGGTAGTTCCTTTGGCTATGCAAGTATAAACAAGATTCTATAGTATTTTCCGTGCTATAGGTGTTGGAAAATGTAAGGATGATTAGCCTTATTTTCCAGGTGTTTGCTTTTTTTATTCACTTCTAAAGAACTTGCATTTCAGTCTGCCACGATATTTAAAGAATATCCTGCTGCGTTTGCTATTATGGTGATTCCATAATATTCCTATTATGGTTTAGGTGACTGGTTTGATTCTAGTTATAGTCTTGTTTTAAAAAAAAAAAAAAAGTAAATGAAAAAATAGAAATACAATAGATTCGTTTCTGTGACAGCATATTACAATATTAGTTCAGATTCTGCTAAATTCCAAATTTATGCTAAAGAAATGATTCTGTGTGAGCAAGCCATAACAAGGCTTGCAAGGAATTCTGTGATCAGTCTTGCAAGTGCAGTGAAGTGTTTTGATGTTTGTGATCAAATTGGACATCGGAGCAGATTTCTCATCTTATTTGTTTGGAACAGCAGCATCTTAAGAACAGTCAGATGCTCTGCTGAGAAAGTGATAGAGTAGCTTCCAGGTGTATTGTAATATTGTGTTAGAGTATTCCCTTTGTTAACAGGAAATGGAAAATGCCTGGAATGAATATCTGAAACTAGAAAAGGATGTGAACCAGCTGAAGCGAGCCTTGCAGGAGCAGATGAACAGTTCCCTTGTGGCTCAGGTGAGTCTGTTTTGAGACACTGGATTACTCCTGTGAAGACTCTGTCTGAACTTGAAAGCTGTGATCTCATAGGAGAAATCTCTTGCAATTTCTGCACTGTGTTTAGCCACCACATAGCTTAGTTAGCAAAGTTCAGAAATTGTTGCAGCGTAGCTGGGCAGTAACTAGCTGTCTTGCAGCAAGTGCCATAAGCTGTCTAGCTAAATCTGTCATTATTTTATTGTGTTTATATTACATACTGACTTCTTGATATTGGTAACGTATTTAATTTAGAAGACTATCCCAACTTATTAGTCTTCCATTTATTTGGTCTGATATGGTTCACTTATCCATTTTTAAGAACATCAGTCACTAGCTTGTTACTTGTTCTTTGTCATGGTGTTCTATTTATTGAGTATTTATCTCTGCAGATTGTTTTGTGAAGTGGAGTAAGTGTTTAATAGCTATCAGTGATTGAAAGGCATCCAGGTTTTAAATCAATTACTCAGTGTTGAATCTTACAAAGAAGCTTGTTTGAAGCTAAGCTGTTCTGTTTGCTGAACTGAATGTGGCCTGCCGGATAATTTCTACATGTCTTTTTACAGCTGATGATTTTATCTTACAGCAAGGAATACAGTCTGGTTTTACCTGTGTCTAAGCAGAACATCTTATTTAAGAGAAAAACAAGAAACAAATATTTTTTTAAAATCCCAGCTTGCTTGTCCAAATATTTCAGACAGAAAAGCCTACTAGTTAAACTTTTAAGTTTTGGAGTTTGTTCCAGACTTCTGAAGAAATATGAATTTGTTTTCTCTGTTAACAGATAAAACTCTTGAATCAAAATAAGAGTTACAAAACCTTTGCAGATTGCATTGATATAGATATTCAAATTCCATATTTGGCTAATCACTTTTAGCTTTTTTTTAAATCACTTTTTTTTTTTTCTTCCAGTAGTTTCTAGAGACAGAATATCATTAAACTGAACTTAACCATAGAGTACCTCCCTCAGAAAAACATGCCAGGATTATTTTAGAATAAAATTCTCCATTTATGAAGTTAACTCGATTTTTAAAAAGGGAAATTACAGATTTATACCAAACATACCGTAGCAAAGATTTGGTTATGCTTTGAGCATACTTACAGTACCAGATGTGCAGCATGTGGCTTAGCAATACATTACACTGCTTTGTCTGGAGAGGAAGAAATGGTTTCCACAGAACAAAAAAAAAATTTACCAGGTCAGGCTTACTATCTTCTCCAGGCACGTGCATGCGTATGTGTGCGGGTACATGTGGACACACACACAAAGAACATACCTTATGTACATGCATACACGTGTATTTTATATGCATTCATACATACATGTAATGAAGATTTTTTAAAAAATGTTTCCGAGCACTCACTTTGGACATATTAGAGAGATCTGATTTCTTGGAAAAATACTCCATAGGCTTATAATTATGGTCTATCAAAGATGTCTCAAGTACCCATACGCAGTCTCTACTTTGGATAGAGTGTGCAGATAGTGTTTTGTAACAGCTTAAACTAATATACGCTTTATCTTTAAAAAGCAGTTTTATGGTTCGTTACTAAATATTCAGTAATCTTTACAGGCTCAAGTTGATGTAGGAAGTAGAGAATACTATTTCTATCTAGCAACAGTTAAGAGGTTAAAAACTGAAGGTTTCAGGCAGCTCAGTCCAAGCACATCTGGCTTGTAAGAGATTCATTGTCTTTTGTTTACTGGCTGGCTGGAGCTGGGCGTGCTGAAGTTAAGATACTGTATTTTGGTGGTTGTGGGTTCACAGCTGGTGTTTCTCCTCCAGTTTTATAAATTGTTCTAAATTATGTTTCTGTGTGAAGGATATCTCTCTTCAAACTAACTTCTCATGCTTTCCTGTAAAGCATATTTACATCCTTTGGTAAACAACGATATTGGCTTCCATAATTTAAAAATAAATTCAGATGCTTATCCATTTTCGATCCAAAGTACTCAATTCATATGAAGATTTAGATAACGAGAAGAAATAATGTTAAAAAATATCCTGTTTTTTATAAGTTACTGACAGATGTTTTCTAAGTGCATTGGAAAGGATTTTTTTCACCTTTAAAAAAATTGGAGATTTGATTATTATAAATCTATCTTTGTAGTGTGATTAATCTCAGAACACTGAAACGAAATGTGCAAGTTGGTAGTTTGTATTCTGGCCATCTTTTATATTCCATCAATCGAGTGAGTTTACTACAGGCAAATAACATTGTCTATCATGTAAATGTTTCTCTTATTGGCACCCTGTTTTCTGATCTATAACCTGGCTGTACTTATTTTCAGGCCTAAGGCAGAACGTGCGAAGTTATTTATCTGCCTTCCCTAGCTGTGTGAGGTGCAAGGGCTTTTTCTTAAGTTATTCTCTTTCAGATTTGCAGGATTAAGTAGCAGCTTTTAAACAGTTTATGACAAATGATGGGTTTTTAGGGTTCTTGAGCTTGTGGGCAATTCTGTGCCTTCTGCTTTCTTTTATAAAATCATGGTGGGGGGAGCTCCATTAGTATATTATTAATGCCAACTTTTAAAGAATGATTATGCCTTGATTCCTAAAAACTAATGGTTTGTCATAAAATACCAAGAAGAATCCCAAACTTGGAAAACAAAATCACAAATGAGAGTAGTTGTTTATGATGATTACGATAATCTTCTGATTGAAGTAGCAGCTTCAGTAGCCAAGACCTCTCGGTGCACAATGCAATCAGGCAGAGTCCACATTGTAGGTAAAGCTTCTTTTTCTTTCCTCTTGGAAAAAAATAGTGGAGCAAACAGGTTATGAGCTAAAACCAAAGTTGAGAATGGCAGTAACGTATTTTTGCAGTCCGTGAGACTGTGTAGCATGGAAGACAGTATACCTGACATCTAAAGTGTGAGCAGAAAATCAAGCTGTCATTTTTTCTGTGAGATCATTTTGGTCCTGCATTCCAGCCATTAAAAGGCATTATGCAGTTCACAATAGTATTGAGGGAGACTGTAATAATAAATAAATAAATATGCACACACACACACTTTTAATATTAGACATTTTTCCAAAATTTGAAGAAATTTGTTAAGGCTAGCTTAGCAGTCTTAAGTATATTAGTGCAAGATGTAAGAACAGAATTTAAACTAACAAGACTCTGTAGGGTTATTTTATAGGATATATATATATATATAGGCAATTAATAGGAATTAATATTTTTTAGGGGACTACGAGAAAAGTCTAGCTGGAATAATACTATAGAAAACAGTAGAGATCTCTACTATTTTTCCTCATCTTTTGTAGGGCCTATTTCGACCTATATGCAGGTCATGCTTATCTGTGTATTTTTTTAATTGAGGTAATGATTTAACCTATTTATACACTCTTTAAGTTTTCATATATGTTCTGAAGTGTTTGGTTTTGATATCAAAAGAAGAATAAGCTCATAACAAATTAAAATGAGATAGTTTCTTCTTTTTACACCAACTTTAGGAGAAGACACAAATACAAAAAGACTTATGGAGGATTGAAGATGTTATAGCTGGCTTGAGTGTAAATAAAACTAATTACAAAACCATAGTAGAATCAATCAAGAATCCAGGTAAGAATGTAATTAAGATATCCTAATGTAGTAGAACCTTTGGGGATGTGTAAATAGTTCAGAAGTCCTAATACCGGTTCTATTGCAGCAAATCCAGTTAACTCTGCTGTTGATAGTATCAAAAATTCCTGTAGTGTGAGTATATTCCCTTGGAGTTTCTTTGTTTGGTTTGCAGGTGGTGAAATGACTTTGTTTTTTCACATAATGTTGGAACTAAAACGTGATAAGCTTAAAAGACAGTAACAATAATAATGAAATAAGTTTAAAAAAAAGAAAAGAAATCTTGTGCAGCTCTGTCCCGAACAACGTGTTTTCAGTAATGATTTGTATTCAAAAATAATGCGCAGAGTTTTAGGTGGCCTTTTTTGTGTTTTTATTTGTATGGTTTTGTTTTTTTTTTATTCTGAAGTTGTTAATTTGTATTCCTATGAACATTATTGATAAATTTAAGGATGAACATATAGAATGACATCTAATACGTTTACGTATTTCTCCCATAGAGAGAAAAATAGTGCCTTCGTTTTCCCAGCCTACAGTGCCTTCCTTACCAACTTCTCTGAAAACTGTGGAGAACAAAGTTTCCATTCCGCAAAGTCCTCCATCTAGTCCTCTTAAATCCTCTGTGGAAGTCAGGCTATATCCACAGCCTTATTTCCAGGCTAAAACACAGCAGCAAACACAGCAGCTGAAAAAAATCGAACCCCCTGTTCAGTCACCAGTTAAGCTAATGCCAAAGGTTGTAAGTACAACATTTTAAAGTTTCCTTCACCCAGCGGGCTTTGCGTTTACTTCTGGCAGAAACATTGAGAGCTTCATGGTTACCGAGTGTGCAGTGTGGCTATACAGGAGGTATTTACAGTGTTTGTAATGGAACTGAGCAATAGCACTTAGGGAAGTATGAGGACAACTTGGAAGCTTACACTGGTAGCCATGGTCTGGTATAGATTCTGTCAAGGCAGAACTTCCTCAGTAATTATTCCTTTGTTGATTTTTTGTTTACTTTTAAAGCCCCAAGTTTCTGGTGTAGAGGTGGGACAGCAGGCTGTGCTTCTGTCAGTGGCACTCATAAATAACTCTTAGAATATAATGAGTTTTCAGATGGCTTCTGCCACAAAGTTTGCCAAGTACCTGTGATTCCTTACACCTAGGAAGATGAAGCACCACCCAGACCTCCTCTCCCCCAGCTGTACAGTCCTGATGATCAGCCACCAGCTGTTCCACCGCTGCCGAGAGAAGCCACTGTCATCAGACACACATCAGTGCGGGGCCTGAAGCGTCAGTCAGATGAGAGAAAGAGAGACAGAGAACTAGGACAGTATGTAAATGGCGATTACAGGGTGAGCACTTATTACCTGCTCTTTAAATTATATGGGAAACTATAATGAGAGATGCTTTCTGTAAAAATCTATGGACCTCTAGCATTTATAATAACTAGAAAAGTCTGTCAGAGAGAGATCCTAATCTAACAACCAAATTTTTCTGACCACTGTTAAGACTTGCTGCCTGTGTCTTTCTGTGAACAAAATGGTATGGTATGTATCCATGTAGGTAGAACTGCGCTCATACATGAGTGAACCAGAACTAGCAACATTAAGTGGGGACCTCAGCCAGCCTTCCAGTGGTTTAATAACCTCAGACAGTGGATACCAGACGCTACCTACCCGTGGTAAGTCCAGAATTGCTACAGTTGATGTTCGTTAAAGTACGTTTTGTAAGACTATATAGGAACTTTTATTTCCAGGGATTTTGCTGCGTGATTTTGCTGCATCTCTGCACGATGTTTTATAAAATCAAGGATTTTCATAAGCATTTCTGTTTCTTATCAAAGGCATTGAAATGCAAGTGCTAAAGATTAAGAACAGTATTACTGACACATTGTGCGTTAACAGAATGCCCACAAATACTACATGCTACTTGTCACTACGTTCCCTATTGTACTAGTAGTGTAACTGCTTCTTAAATGATAATTGAGAGGATATAGATGATGTATTTTGATGTGATTATTTGTAAACCTTGCCTCTGTTGCACAGCTGAGTCCATCTCATACCCTTTTTTAATATAAATCTCTAAATTAGTGAAGTGAATTACACTCAATAGTGAGTGACCTGAGAAATATTATTTGTGCCTGAAAACAATTTACATGCCTCTCATGACCTTCTGAACAGGAAAATATGAAATGTCAACTAAAAGAGTAACTGCAATATGATAGAAAAAAGTAAGATCATTTTTAAAACATATGGCTATTACCTTCCTTTTCGTTTGCTTTTGGCTTGAAAGGATTTTCCTTTTTCTTGTAAAGGTTTATCTGGGTCTACTTCCAGATTGCACCAATCATCTACCATTTCATCATATGCAACACTTCGAAGGGATAGGTCCAAGGTAAGCTCTAAAGAAACTTTTGAAGGCAAATGTCTGGATTATTCAAGGTACTGCTAAGTACAGATATGTATTGCATACTAGAAAATGGGGCTCTAATGGCATAGGCTAGAATATCTTCTAGTATCTCCTATTTTCTCACTTTAGTAAACGAATCATGACACAAGTAGGCAGCAACTGACTACCTTTTAGATTTGTAAAACAACATCTTTCATCTATCTCAACTTCACCGAGGCTTTTGACACCATCCCTCACAACATCCTCCTGGGCAAGCTCCGGAAGTGTGGGATAGATGAGTGCACAGTGAGGTGGATTAGGAACTGCCTGGATGGCAGAGCTCAGAGGGTGGTGATCAGCAGTGCAGAGTCTAGTTGGAGGCCTGTAGCTAGCGGGGTCCCCCAGGGGTCAGTCCTCGGTCCAGTCCTGTTCAATTTATTCATCAATGACCTGGATGAAGCACAGAGTGCTCCCTCAGCAAGTTTGCTGATGATACCAAACTGGGAGGAGTAGCTGATATCCTAGAGGGCTGCGCTGCCATCCAGAGGGACCTGGACAGACTGGACAACTGGGCAGTGAAAAACCTCATGAAATTCAACAAGGCCAAGTGCAAGGTCCTGCACCAGGGCAGAAATGGGCAAATTAATAAAAAATATTAGAGCAAAATCATTAAATTATTTTGTTGTTTACTTATAATGTATTAATTGCAACGTATGATTTGTATGCCTTATGACTTCTGCAGGAGAGACCAAAGAGTGCCTTGGAACGTTTGTACTCTGGAGACCACCAAAGAGGCCGGATGAGTGCGGAAGAGCAGCTGGAGAGAATGAAGCGCCATCAGAAGGCTTTAGTTCGTGAACGCAAGAGGACTCTGAGCCAAGGAGAGAGGCAGTCTGTTCCATCTCGGTCTTTCAGCAGGCCCATTTCTGCAGACCTAGGCTCAGTATGTTAGATATGCCTTAAAAGGACTAAGCTAAAAATATGATCTTTGGATTTTTTTTTTCCTAGCAAGCACTTTCACTTGAGTATGTGTGATGCTTGTAAACTGATGAAATTAGTGCTCTACAGTGTAAAATGAGGGTCAGAGTGTGAATAACAGTTTCTGGGTTTTTTTTTTCTAGTAGTTACTAGAAAACTGTAGCAGATTCAGCAGGTAAGTTGGTCAGAGGTTAGTGTGCTGAGTGGAGACTAGGATATATATATTGGAGTGATTTAAGAGATGTGTATTTTATGAGAATTGTATTTAGAACATAAGCTTGTACAGTTTTCAAACTGCTGCATAATGGAATGGGCCTTTTAGAATGTTCTTATTTGCTCTGGATGGCTTTTTCTTTTTTTTTTTTAATTCTTAAGTTAGGTTGTGAGATAGATGGGATAATATCAGACAAAGGTGGAGAGTTGTTTTCTGTTGGTTTGTTTTTGGTTTTAGATTTGATAAATGGATGATGCATTTGAAAATCTAATCATTTTTGTTAGAAACTTAGGTAAGGGCAAATATGTTCTAATTATCGATTTGGCTCTAAAGATCAAAATGTAGAATATTCTAATAGGCTCAACTTTAAGTCGATGGAGGAAAGGACTTTTGTTGCATTCTGAAATGCTATGCAGAATATAAGTTTGTAATGATACATTATGGATACTAACCAAAGTGACTCTAATTGGAGAAGTTACCCAATTGCTCCCTTGGTGCTAAACCAAGATTGTACTGTAATTGCACTTATGCTGTGGTCTTTTAATTTATTTTTTTTATTTGGTCCACTAGAGCTTTAGAATGATCACCTTATTTTACCTAATTCATTGCACAAGATCTCTTGCTTTTAGATTTGTCACTCATCATGCCTAATCTGTCTTTTTTGTTGTTGTTTTTTGTTTTTGTTTTTGTTTTTTTAATTTGCAGAGTTTGTAGTTATTTTAAAATTTCTAACTACTCAATTTTTACCAGGCTTAATTGCATTTAGTACATGTTGCTAGCTTTTAAACCCTCCCCCTATAATACTCAGTCTTTCATTCCCATTTCTTAGAAACAGCTAATCTACAGCTAACTTGTATTCACTTTCCCAGTGAATAGGAATGCACTACTTGGAGACATTGCAATCTCTTATCTTCTGTTGCGTGATCACAGATTTATTCAAAATAGTGCATAGTATTATGAGAATCATAGAACTTTTGGTATCACTGTTATTTTCATATTTTAATTCGAAGGACTAAACCTGAACTTCTAATGTTTCATGATTCTAACATAACATACACAGGTCTAAGTTAAATGTTTTTGTAAGACTCCATATTAGCATCCATGGCAAACATCTATAAATTTGAGTGCCATCTTGGACTTTTTGTTGCTGTAAAGACTTGAATTAATCTTTTAGCCCTGGAAATGTTTTGTAATGATCATTTCTTGTACCTATAGGGCTTCAACACGCAACAAGCATGTTTCATAGCACAATTACTTATAGCATTACATTTATTTAGCAGCCAAAACGGGGAACAGTTAAATGCATAATTGAAGTGCTGCTCAGTATGTAACGTTTGCTTTAAACATAGATTGTGTGTGCAACTCTTATTTTTTAATCAGTCAGATCTCTAGTATAGTATGGCATCTAAAATAATGATCACAGTACATGAATTTATTTGTTATATAAAATGCCTTTTTAATGTAAAAGCTGCAACATCAAAGCCAATAAAAATATTGCTCCATAATAATGGTTTGATGTTTTTCTTACATAAATATAACAACTTGAAAATCATACTGTATATTTAAAATACTCCATGTCAATCAGGCCTGGTTCAAATGTGAGTAGAAGAATGAGTCTGAAGAACTAGTATGAGAAAATATTTTTTCTCTTTTGAATTCTAAAAAGAAACATCTCATTTTTTGAGATGTAGTTACATTCTTAGGTGCTTATTATTTTTAATATAAATAGAAGATGTCTATCTTCTGAGTGAATATTGAGAGCTTGTGCATGAATAGGTTTCAGGTAGCTACAAATAGCTTAGTGGATTCTAAGGACTTCATACAGAGTTCAGTCTTCAGTCAGAAAGAGATAAAGATTTATAATATGAACGACAGATATGCTACAGCATGTTCTTCTAATGATACTGTCAAATACTTGGAGATGAATGCTTTTAGGTCTTCTGTCCCTTTTTTCCTGTTGCTTTTAATATCAAGTTTAAACTTCATCAAATTTGATGAGATCTGCTGGGTAGAGTAATGCTGCAATCAAACTTATTTTTTTGCCATTTATTAGCAAAAATATGTTGGTAGTGTTCTTAGGCTTAATCTGTATTATGTGCATAGCTGTGAAGGAGCTATTTAAGCATTAGCAGTAGGGAATTATGCTATTCCATATAAATACATTCTGATTTTATTATTGATAAAATTGGGAAGATAGAATATGGAAAATTTGAGAGTTTTTTTTTAATCTGCTTTTATGAAGCCTTAGTAAGATATTTTAAGTTATTGCTATTTTCAGTTTCAAGAGAAGTTAACAGTAATTTCTAAAATGTAATCAGCAGTAGCCGCCAAGTATTTTTCTAGAAAGTGATATAAAATTTACAAGTTGCAGTTCTTACCCTGCAGCGTAAGTGGCCATTCAAAATAGCGATTCAAATTACCGCAGGTGGTCTGGTCAGGAGACCTAGGACTGTCAGTTCCTCAACTCACCGGTGTAGACATCTGTGCTTCCACTGATGCTCACGTGTAGGCAGTTCCTCATGAATGGGCTTATGAGAAATCAAGACAAATATATCTGCTAGAATTTAATACTACTGAACTACTGAATACTACAGTTGCCTGTAGAATTAATCTACCCTTAGAAATCCATGCAACACAACAGAGATGAAATCTAAAAACCAAATGTTCCGAGATGAGAGTTGTTTTGCTCTTATCGGTTGCGTGTTTTACTTTGTAGATTCCTTCAGCAGTATAATTTGCAGCAGCAGTTGTAAACATTGCTGAACAGTGGATCTGTCAGTATGGTTGAATACTGTTAATTCTTTTGTATCTATTGCCAGTGGAAACGAGAGCAAGAATTTGATTTGCAGTTACTGGAGAGAGTAGTTCGTGGAGAAGACAAGGATGAAAATAGCTGGTTAAAAGTTCAGCCAGTGGCTGTAACAGAAACAGATCTGGAGCCTCAAGATTATGATTTGGATATCGGCAGAGAGGTAACACTCAAACTCTGTTGCTTCCTGTTTCGTATTTCAAAGTACTAACCTTCCTCAGTTTCAGCTAATGCATCTTAACATTTTGTGTCCAAAGTTACCTGGAAGTCCTAACTGGAAGGAAGGAGGCTTTTAGGTATTGAAAACAAATTATAAGCTTGCACTTAAAAGCTTGTGTGCTGTTTGTGCAAGTAGTGTGTCTCAGAGAAAAGGAAAAAACAAAAGGTTGGCTCTTCTACATGAAGGACTGTATAGGGAAAAATGATTAAATTTGGCAGTGTTATGTAAATCAGGAAAGAAAAATGGGAAGACAACAGAAAAATACTTAAGAAATAGAAGTGGCAGTTCCACAGAGCCACCTTACTCTTCATTTAATTGTCCCAAACGGAGAAGAGTGAGTACTGCATTATGCTGATCAGGAAAAACGAGATCATTCTGCTGAGTTTTCAAGAGATTTGGTTGGTATCCTGGGCACTAGTCCGGGATTTTATTTGCAACTCTAGCTCAAATAGCATTCCAAAGAAATGCTTTTGAGCCATCTGGTGGAAAGGAAAGCATATAGCAAGATTCAAGTGGATGCGTAAAATGCCACAGCAAATAGAAATTCAGTAAAATTACTGAAGATACCTAGACTTGTTGAACGTACTCTGAAATTTGTTGTTGGTGTATTATTTTGTATGGAGAGATATTTTTTAAAAGACCTTCTCAATGCATCTGTGAGCCATTATCTTTTGATCTCCACATATGACTGCACCTTTCTGTTAATCTTTATATAAGTTTTACAGAGAATTCAGTGTTTGGGTCAACTTCAGAAATAGGAACAGAATATTCAGCATCTTTGCTGTATTGTGTTCTTCCTATTAAGAACTTGATGCTTGTTTTCTTTTCACAGTTGTCAAAACCCGAGAAGGTTGCGATTCCAGAGCGCTATGTTGAGCTGGAGCCAGAAGAACCTCTTTCTACTGAAGAGCTGGCAGCAAGGCAGCGTAAAGCAGAAAAAATAAAGAATATTCTTACTAAATCAAGGTCAGTTATTTTTCAAATCCTGTATAGGGATATTAAGCACTGGAAAACAGCTTATTACGACAGAACATTTCTAATTCAATTATCTAAGTGTAATATTTTGCGACTTTTAGAAAACTCAGGCAGATTTATTTACTAACATACTTGATATGCTCCCTTTTAAAACTGGGTAGAAGAGAGACCAGCAGTGATGACTTCTGCATATGTCCATTTTCTTTTTGTAAGATTGTTAATGTGACCGTACCTGAGGACTGTCAGATTGTACCTCTTTCTCTGGGCACTAACAAGAATTTTGATTATTAACTTAAATGACTTTTCAAGTAAATAATTTTCATGTAAACAACCTATCTACAACAAAGGGTTTTCAGGTATATTTAAAGAGACGCACAAATCGTTACTGAATATGCAATGGCTACATCATTTGTCTTTGCAGACTGTAGTCATTTACTTAGTGTATCTAACATGTTATTTTAAAGAACTTCATTGAAATTTGGAACTTCATATGTGAGTTATAAAAACTGCTCTATGAACTTGAGCTCTGTTTTCATGTGCGCATTGAATTATTCTTTATGGTTGTAATGTTAATGTTGTTTTGCACTTCCCCACCAGTATGCACAATCTGCAGCCTACTCTTGTCCAGGACAAACACAACTCGGTTGATTTAGATTCACAGTTGCAAGAGCAGGAACGCATCATTACCATATCATACGCTTTGGCTTCTGAAGCCTCTCAGAAGAGCAAGGAAGTAGCAGGTAATACTTATTTACAAAATAACAGCTGTTTTTACCTGCTTCTAAGGTTGTGTGTGGGTGCTGCTGAACTGATGGCATAAGAGAGAGTTGTGTTATTCTTGCTCAAAACGGTGAATTATGTGTATAAATGCCAAATCTAGAGAGGTTAAAGATTGGCTGGTTAAAGATAGAGAGGTTAAAGTATTTGGCTGTCAGTGGCAAGGGGGAAGGGGGAGAATATATGATCAAAAACTCATGGCTTGGAAGTCAGTTGTTACTAATGGGGCTAAAAAATAATAAATTGATCTGAAGCTTGAACTGTATGACAGTATGCCAAAAAAGACATTGTAAAATGGGTGTCTGGTGAACAAGGTTAGAGGTCAGAGCAAAATATCCGTACACTAGTTCTGTTCATTGCCTAGAAATTAGAAGATCCTTTACAATATTTATTTCACTCTTGATTGCTTTATATTTGACATATGTAAGAAACATGAGCCAATTTGTATCACACATGACATTGAACACATAGCAGCTATTTTAGCAAGTGCCTGACTTGTCATTTGTAACTGGCACGATTTGCTGTTCCAGTGTAGAATGGAAATGACGGGAACTTCAGCTCTGATGGAGAAAAAATATGCTCGTTTCTCACCTGAGGTTGTCAGTTTAAATTTATGACACTTGCCACAGAAGTCCTAAGGGGTAAGAAACCCCTTCCATTAAAAACCCCAATGTCCTGATGCATAGCCTACATTACAGTAACAGATTGTCAACTGAATATGGCTGCGTCAAGGATGCCATAGCAGCTAAACTAGAGGGGAATGTGATTTTGAGGGGATGAAATATATTCTCAAGTTACAATCTTGGGAATTTGGAGTGTTTCTGTGGGTAATTTTCATATTGGAAAAGATAAAATGATTCACTGAGGAAGCAGAGCAGCGCTTAAATGCATGGAAGGTGAGGAAAGCATTCTATTGTATTTAATTTCAGCTCCTTTTACCACGGAGCCCAAAGCTCAGCTTCCATTAAAAGTGGAAGTTTTCTTATATGTTAAAGATACAGAAACCATTCCCTGTTCTTTTTGACTTACATGCCTTACGCGCTAAACATTAGAAAAGAACAGAATTGTAAGGTCTCGGGAGGATTTCAGCAACAACCTTTGGGATTCGCAGGCACCTGTGCAGAGAAACTGCTTCTTGGCAGCCACTCTGGTCCTCCTTCTAGTGAGCAGGGCAACTGTGCACCAGCACTGGCTTGGGTTGCGGCATGGGCTGTGGTCCAGGAGGAATCCGGCCTTTTCCCATGTGAGTTCTAGCTGCTTCTGGGGAAAGGTGACACAGGAGCAAAGGTTAGCAAGTGTGAGCACGGGCCTGACTTGGTCCCTGCCACACGGCACAGACTTCATGTGACCAGTTCACGTACTCTTGGTCAATAGGATTTGCAGTGTCTGAAATACCTGAAAAATACGTTGTGGTCAGTTGTGTGGTTTTCTTTGTTTGTTTTGTTTTGTTTTAATTTAATGCTTTTATGAAGAACTTCAAAAATTCAGATATTTCCTAAGGACTTAATTGGCTACAGAATTTCATACATTTACCTCTGGGCACAGATGTTTTCACACAAATTTTCCTTGCAACATTTGCATCCAAAATAATCACTTCTTTCAACGTGTTTTGCTTAGATTTCATTACTATTTTTCCTTTAAAAAAAAAAATCCTCAGGAAATTCTAAAACACGCACAAGTAGTTTGTTTTTATAAACCTGAAACACAGGCATTTTATAGTGATCTAAAGTTATTTATAGAAAAATCATGTGGTGATTTGCACAGCTAATTGTGCATTCCCAGTTATTCTGATTTTTACAGATCAATAAATTCATTCACATTGTTATATTTATAGTTAGATTTTTAAAGTTTGCATTGTCAACATTTCTCCCTACTGACCAAGCGGACTATATCGGAAATCCAAAACTAAATGTCCCGATTTTGTACAAAAGTTACTTTGGAAAAGACTAAAACTTTACTTTCCCCTCTTTTCTTGTTGAAGCAATTGACACGCTTCAGGGTGCTATGGTAGCACCTTTAATATAAATTGTACATTGATCTGACCCCTACAAAGCAACATCTCAAGCTTCTTCCATTCCTAGTAAGAAATCCCTGTTCTAAATAGAGATCATATCATGATTCTGAATGATTAAAATGAGATACAAAAGTATCAAAAAGTCTCTTCCCTAATTGTTGTTTGGGAGTAGATAAACCTTTGTTCTGCCAAAATGCAGAAAGCAGACTTTACAGTCGAGTTCCATTTGAATCCCGTTTTCCATGTTTTTTATACCATTGCTCTGTTATAAACAAACATCATTTTTCTGTTATATTCTTTATTCTGCAATTTCATGCATAAGTCAGAAGATGTGTTTACTGTATTGTACACTGAATTCAGAATATTATATACATTGTAAATTGTTACTTAATCTTGTGGTCTCCTATATATCATCTTTATTTCTGTTTATTGGCATATTATAAATGAAATCCTGAAAGCCTGTACAAGCTCAGTGAAATGTTGAAACAAAACTAGCAAATGTAGGTGCTGTTCTGGAATTTCCTCTTTTAAAAGCAGAGTTTCATTAGAGTGTATCAGTTTTGTGTGCCTTAATGTTGCAGTAAAACTTCATCTTAATATAGGTTGTGCTTTTCTCATTTGATTTGGAATGTTTATTTGCACAATTTAATACAACTGACGAGGGGAGAAAAGAGCTGGTGGAAATGTTGTTTAAATTGCGTTCCATGTAACTAAAGTAGTGTATCACTTCTTGCATTACTAATCAGATTTCCTATATGGTTATAAAAATTAAGGTGGCTCTGTTTTAATATGTATGTTTGATTGTGCTGCCTAATTCCTGTGTGTGATCCCTTCTAGCTCAGCAGTTGACCTATCCATCTAAAGCACCCTCACCTTCTGTACCACAACCACCTCACTCTCCCTTAAGCAATGGATTTCACTACACATTTGTCTAAACACCTTAAAAGTAAGAACTAACTGCTCTTGGCATGTCTGATTTGCCATTGTGTCTTTGCTATGACTTGCTGAATTTTAACGTCTTAACTAGCCCTAAATTAGATCCAAATGTATGCATGCATGTGTTTTCAGAAAGCAGAAAATGTTGTTAGTGTGTAGTAAATAACTGCTTCTAATGAGCTAACACGTGAGCTAATAAAGTCCTCAAGTAACCACTGTGGCTTTACGGATAAGATCCTGCCCCACTGTTCACGGGAGGGAAGGAAAGAAGGAAGGAAGGCATCTTCACTCCTGGTAGCTTGGGGCCAGGTTTTCATCACTAGACTTGGGTACTGCTGTGCCCGGAGTAAGGGGCTGTTGCGTAGGGGTTTGTGCCTGTGCATGGCATGTGCCTGTGCCCAGGAACCTCTGATGTGTCAACAAATGAAAGTCATTGCAAGCAGAGGTTTCTCTTACGGGCTTGAACCTTACGCTTGAACTAACACTAGAGGCTTTTTGAAGGTGAGCTAAAAATTTAGACCTTTTTAAACTAATTTTGCAATGTTTTCTTTGACTGTTTCATGTGTGCAATATTTCTTTCATTAACAGAAGATTTTTTTGTCTCTGTTTTGCCATTTCAAGTAGAACAGAGGCTTTATTAAAAATAAATTTAATTTCCTTGCCCTTATAAAATGTCTATCACGTGTATATATATGTACATAGATGCATATGTATACATATATATTGCAAACCCTACATTTTCTTCAGGAAAATTGTCAAGGAAAAGCTGCAGCAACTTCAGCAGTGTGCAAGGGAGGCAGTAGTTTGGCCATTAGCTCAGTGGCATTGTGTCATACTTGTTCCCTGAATGTGTCTGTGTTGGTTGTTTGTCCTGTCAAACGTGGAAGGCGTTAACACCAAACATGTTTCCTGGAAGTGCTTGCTACTTGGTATTAGGATGCTCGCTTCCGTTTTTAACCACCTTTCATTTTACTTCATACTAGCCAAAGCAGTAACTGGGCATTGACGTAAGACTCAAAGCAAAACTCACCTAGAGACGCTACATGGAAGGAAGAAAAGCTCTTTGCCAGCTTTCTGTGAAGAAACTCAGCAGCCGACCACCACGCGTACTTTTGAACACGTATTCTGAGAATGACAGGGGGATTTTCTATGAAAACTAAGCAAATCGCAAATCAGTTTATTTTGACTTCAGTTTAGTTCAGACTTTTTATATGACTAAATGGCACTTTCAACAAACTCTAAGATACTGACAGTGTATTTTTAGAACAGAATATATTTTAGAATTTTTTAATCAAGGGCTGAATTCATTTTAAGAGAAACTACTTACATTAATGTTACAAGATGCTGTTACTTCCCCCTCAGGCTTAGATGCACAATGCCAAGTTTCATGAAGAAATGCAAACTGAACAATCCTAGAAGCACTTTTATAGCATATGGGTAAAGCTAACTCCGTCGAGAGGTTCACTGCAAGAGGGGCTTGGAAGGGATATTTTCTGGAGTTAATCCCTTGCTCTTTGGTCCGTTAAACAGTACCCTGCAAGGAACTTCTGGCATGGGTTTATGAATGTCACTAACCCTGCATAGCTAAAATTGTCCATGAAAGGCGTGATGACGCTTGGTTTTAACTCAGCTTCCTTTTTGATCCTGAATGAATAACTTGCCATTGTCAGTGTGTGATGCTGCTCTGACAGTAATGCTCTCCTCTCGGTAACAAACAGCTAACAGATTATATTTTTACATAAAAGTTGAGATGTGGAAAAAAAAAACTTTTAATTAAAATATGTGAAGTAAGCAATAAAATGTAATAGCATATGTTGTTTTACTAGTAAATATATATATTTTTCTTCTGATTTTTTTTCAATAATGAAATATGATGTATTACCTAGTATTTATCCAGGAAACTGCGAAGCTAATGTAATGTGGCACCTGCTAATTTTGTGTGTAAATTCAGTGGTGCTTGACTTTGCCAAACTTCCATATACAGTGTTTTGCTTATGTTCAGGGCAAAGAGTGAGGTGGCTACATGGGGAGAAAATGAGATTAAATGAATTGCTGTGATTCCTTTACTTGAAAAAAAATGGACCCATTGAATGCAAGAAATTGTCCAATAATATGTAATTATTAGTTGAGTTCAGCTCTGAATAAGGATGTCTGAGATATTTCTGCAGTATTTTGGGAAAACATTAATGTGTTTGTTTGCTATATTCAAATAATAGTTACAACACCCTTCAAATTGATTGATTTTTCAAGTTTCATACTGTAAGATGAATCATATTATATTAACACTCTACTCAGAAATATTCTTAAAAGTATATATTTAGCTAATGCAATATATTTTACCTCAATACTGCCAGTATCAACTTTGAAACATTTTGCCAAAATAATGATTTATTTTTGCCTTTATAAAAAGTTTTGAAAAATAAATATTTTGCAGGAAAACATTAATTTAAATAAAATGTAACAGTTTGGAAAATGGTATATGTACAGATTAAAATATTAACATAACTCCCTTTTGCCTCTGTCTACTTTGTAATTACCATTCATATATTTAAAAAGTCATTCATACATTTATAAGGGTCATAATATTTAAAATTCCTGAGTTTTGTGCTGTTCTAGCATTTTGTGCTGCTCTGGTTCGAATCCCTGAAGTTTTCTGATTTCAATAGGACTTAGATTAAGCTTCCTGTACACTAATTCTTCTTTTTTTTATATGTAAGTATATCAAGGAAACTGATGATATCTATCTTTATTCTTAAACAGAGAATTTTTTCAGAGTTGTGTGCTAAACACTACTTTGACAATACTGTCCTTACTGTCTTGTATCTCACATCTGATACATTATCTGGTATCTTTTTTGGACAAAATAAATTTTTTCCAAAATGTTTTCTGGAATGTATGTAATCCTGTTCTCCAGGGACCATCTTTCTGCAGGCCTGGATGTGTGCAACTGAAGATTATCTGTAATTATTTGAAGATAACAGAGTTCGGTTTGGGTTGATTTCTTTGGAATCAAAATGTTGATTTGTAGGTGTTACACGTTACTGCCCTAATATCAAAACTAGAAGAATGTGCTAGAAGAGTAAAGCATTGCTTAATTTGCTTTCTGTCAGAAAGTAGCATTTTTTTCTTCTGTCAAAGTGGCTCTAAAAGAAAGAGGAATATACTAGAAAGCTGTAGCAGTTCTTGCATGGTGTTTTGTGATGTTATACCAAGCAAACATTGTACAGACTGAATTCTCCCCTTTTATGCTGGGCAATGTTTTCCATTTGTTGCATTAACATTATAAAAATTTTACAGCGTAGGTGCATTTCTGAAACCGCAGCCTATATTCATACATACCACTGTGTTAACCTCTTTGAACTTGCATGCAGCCTTTCCACTTCTCCCTGTTTTTCTGAAAGATACTACCAGATCTGAGCTGCTATTTCCAAAACGTCCAGGGTCAAGTGAGGTGCTCTGGAGTAGCCTGCAGCCTCTGGAAGTTGGTGTTTTGAGCAAGCGAGTACTCCCAGCACGTTTTGGTATTGCTTACAGTGTTATCTTTGCACCCGCACCATTTAATTAACTAATTTCCAGATCTTAAGATATATGTATATTATTTTATATCAGTGTCTAGGCTTCTCTGTAAAATATTGTATCTATCTCACGTGTGGCAGCAATTAACTTCTGGGTGTTATATGAAGGAAAGACCAGATTTATTTAGTCTCAAAACTTTGAAGATAACCAAGGCATGATCTGTTTGATGCTTTACTCCTCTGATTTATGTCTGGGTATTTAAAAATATTGGCTTGTGCAGCATGTTTGTATGTATTGCGTAGTTATAAAATGAACAAAGACATGCTCAGCAAAGACATAAAAAAATTGCTATATTTTTCACACCTAGTAAACATCCCGGTTGGTTATTTGGCTCTATTCAAAAGGCTAAGACTTTTATTGCTCTACTAGCAAAAGCAACCTTTCTTCATAGTGGAGCACTACAAAGAGAGAGCGCAAAATGTACACACATCACAGTGCCTGAAATTCTGTTTGAACAACTGTATTGATTGGGTCTGACCCCGTTACACTTTTTTCTATTATTTGAAAAGGTGCATCTAACTGGAGCTGAATTAAACCAGCTGAGATGAACTTTCCATGAAAACTTTTTGAGAGATTTCTCTAGTTCAAAGCTTTGGAATTTTAAAGAGCATTTTTAATACAAGTCTGTTGAGGTATTCTATGCCACAGCCATATTTTGAATGTTAAGCTACAGGTAACCCTAGCAGGAAGGTAAAGTTATAAAACCTACCATAAAATTACCAAGAGATGGCAGAAGAATTTTGAGTGTTAACTATAAAACAAAATGAAACCAGAAAGTAGTGTGTATGGAATAGCCTGTTTGTGTACTGTTTACCTGTTGTTTACCTAATAGTATTGTGTTTCTTGTTGCCTTGGGGAAATCAACAGCCTCCAGAGAAGAAAGCTAAAACACGTGGACATCATTTACTGAGCAACTATCAAAAACGGTATAAAACTGTTATACAAGCTTAAAGGACAACAACGTTTTCTTGTTACCTGCTAGAAGCTCTTTACCAGAAGCTATAGCATAAGTACTGAAGGAAGGAAGGAAGGAAGGAAGGAAGGAAGAGATTAGGAAGACAAAGGTGAGTAGTGGGTTTCTAGGAAATAAGTGCAGTGATGTATCCGCAACCAGGAGCAAGTAAGGTGGGGATGAGAGTGGAGTGTAACCGTAAGAAGATTGAAGGAGCTGGAATAGGTGGCAAGACAGAATGTGAGTCCCCATCCTAGTACAAAAAGCACTCTCTGAATGGGATAAGTGAGAGTAGAAGTATTCATGGTGCTGGAGGGTAAAGAGGAGAAATCATTGATGACTCAGTATTTTGGGTATAGTAGGAATTGTCTTCTTCCTTGTGTGCTGCTGTGCTTCCCTGTACTTCTAAGTGATTTTTTTTTCCAGTTAGGAATAGCTTGTATCAAACAAGACCCCTTTTTCCAGACAAACAGCTTTCCCAGGAGCCTGAGGTGGCTCCAGTTACTTGTCTCAGTTCTGCTGTGTTGTGTGGGGTTTGGGGCTGGCTGGATTCTGTCTCTAGTGCCACAGCTGAGAAAAGCTTTTACATTGTTTTCTGACTCATCTCTTGAGATACAGGAGGGGTTTTGAGGTTTTTTTGAAGTCCCAATTGATGGATTATGCAAGATATAACCTTAATGAAATGAAGTGGTTAGGGGTGTTTTTTTAAGAGTTTGTCCAACTTTTTCTGTGGTCTTTAACGTGGTTTGATTTACCACGTTTAGAAAGGGCACTGCTCACCTGATATAGAAAGATACCTGAAAATCTCTGGAAGAAGTTACCTATTATGAGAATGGTTTAAAAAAAAGCTTACTGTTGAGCAAGCTGGGCAGTTAGAAAGAACTAAGTTTCGTGTATAACTGTCATATAACTTGACTGGAGATAGAAAAAACTCTCTTGTCATCTGTTACTTTTTTTTTTCCCCCTCAACTAAATCTTCTTGAGCTATGGATACCATAAGTAATAATGGAGATGCATAAATAATAGCACACACTGTTGGTCTGATCTTATTCTGCACCTGTTTCTGTGCTTCAGAAATAAGTCAAATCAGTGAGTGTTTTGTTTCATGTTGGTGCAGAAGCTGAGGAAACTTTTAGCTGTCCATCATGAGTGATGCTCAGTACCTTTGTATTACTTTACATTTTTCCTGAGAAAAATACCTGCTTGGGTGTCAGTCTTCAGAACAAACATAAAACCAACTTGCTCTTTGCCCCGCCAGTGGCAGTACCTTGACATATGTCCCTTCTCTTAATCCCCTGACAGCTTCTGAGAAACTGATGCAAATGACTCTGCCAGGCTTTGATTATGAGATATTGTACTGCCACTTATTCTCTTTATCTCCTGCAGTCTACAGAGGCAGCTTCAGTGCATATTTTAATCCTTGTTCTGGGGACTGCAGTAAATCCGCAGAGATTTCTACCAACGTCCGCTCTGACATCAGAACAACATGCGTACATCATCTTTGATGTGAATTCCCCAACCACAGCCCTAGACCTATAGCTTTGAAGCTGGCCCATAAATTGTGCTTCAGGAATGAAGGTGTCAGCTTCCTCTTCAGGGAAAAAAGAGAAGGTAAACTGTCAAGCAGCTGTATAAAGCTACAGGGCACCTCCTAGATCAGTTTCCTTGGCCTCAGAAACTCCTGCATGCCTCATGGTAAGAAAGAAACAGATCTTTCACCTGGCATAAAGGCTTCCTCTCCTGTCACTGCAGGACCTGTGGGTTGCAGTGGATTTCTTCTTGCCCTGTTCTACAGGGAAATGCACTGTGCACAGGCATACACAGGCTTGGTCAAGTGCTTTCCATCTTGCAAAGACACATGCTTTGAGAGTATTTGGAAAATATTAGCTAATGCTGATAATGTAGGAACCTTTGTGTAAATAAAGATAAATTTCAGTTTGGGAACAGGTGAAAAGTTATACAAGCCCTTTTTCTTGACAAATCTAATTTGCATCAGTTGTTTCTTGGAACAAGTGGAAGTGAGCTGGTCTCCGAGTTACGGAGTTTCAGTGGCCAGATCTTGTTTGAAAAGACAAATACATTTTCCTCTTTCCGATTCAGCCGCTCCTTATATTTTCTGCTGTCACCTCTGGGAGTTCCTTTGCCAGCCTAAAAAGCAGAGAACTAACAACAGAATCAGCGGAGAGATCAGCTTTGGTTTTCCTCTATGTTCCCTGTCTCCAGTGTGAGAGCTGTATTAATTCTGCTTTTATTCATGCCATTAAGGCTGAAGCTGTTATACCAAATACTAGTAAAACTGATTCCTGGATTAATTGCAGAATCTGCAGAATTAAATTAGCCTTTTCTGGCATGTATGAAGAAATGTCCTGGAGAGAGGTTGCTTTGTGGATCTTGGTAATCCATTTCTGAATGTTACATTGAAGCAGATGTGATTATGTGGAATTTTTTCCTATTTTGAGATTCTTTTTTGTTCAGCATCAGAGATGAGTGGACCAAACCTCCTGATATTTAGATTAGTGTAAGGTATTTGGGGGATGGAAGTTAACACTGTTTTGACTTTTTCTGGGAAGAGCTGCTATTAGAATAGTTTAATTTCACTTTTTATTCTAATTGCTTTTTAGCTTACTTTTTATCTGTTAATCTCTGTTGCAGACTAAAGGTAAAATCCCTTGACAAAGACAAGAGGCTGTAATCGGATCAGGGCAGAGAGGAAGTGGTACCCTGTGCTGTGGGGCAGAGATCCCTGCAGAGACTGTAACGTGGGTCTGCTTTTCCTGTGCCTTTCTAGGGGGGCTGCACTGGGCAGAAAAGCCACCCAGTCAAGTTCTTTCTTGCCCTTCCTTAGAAACTAGTGGAAGGGCAGCAAGGCCCCCTGTCTTGCAGCGTGTTTCTGCAATGACAAAAGCCATGGACCAAGTTTTAGAAGTGGGACTCCCAGTTTAGATGCGTGCTGAAGCTGTGTGAGCAGCGAGGAGGGTTGTGAGAGCAGCACTGCCTTCACTGCTGAGACAGAGAAGGGGAGGGGTCAGCGAATGGCAGCTCTTTCTGCCAAAACCTTAATTTTGTAATTGCCTTCCAGGAAATAATAAAACAGCAATCACGGCTAAAGTAAGTTAACTGAGATGCTGATGTATGCACAACTTTTGTCCTGAATAGGACAAATTGATCTCAATCTATAAGGAAAATGAATCAGCTTGGAATATAAAATTTGGAGGGAAGAAAAGAATGGGAAAGACTGTACAGATTACTTGGTTGTCTCATCCTGTCTTCAAGGGATGAACCTCATTTGAACTACTGTATTTGACAAATAACCTTGTTCTGCAATGTCTTTTTTTTAAAGAAAGAAGGTTTTAAGAAGTTTTCAGAAATTTTAAATTGAGGGGAAAAAAGCAGCCAACTGCTGAGTTGTAACACAGGTATTCTTATATTCTTACTCACTGGGGTTTTCTTCAGATTTCACACTACCCTTGTTTCAGGCCTCAGCTAAAGCTGCATCTTAAAGATATTAAAGGCTTTACCAAAACTGTTCTCTTCAAAATAAGTACTCTCCAAGAGACTTACAATGAATCCAAAGTCTGATTTTGAATCAGACTGTCCCTTCTTCAGCTTTTATACTTGCACATTTTCCTAGTGATAGAGTAGCTCTCAAACTGTTTCCTTTCTTTGGTTAATTCAAGAACAGTATTTATTTAATATATGTATTAGATATCTGGAATATTAGGAAAACAAGAAAAATTCTCATGAGAAGTACAAATGACTCAACTTCAGTGTCTGCTGTAAGGTGGTTCTTAAAGAAAAACAGCTTAATTATTTTGGGGAAAAAAAAAGTAAATACAGAAGAGCAGGTTACCTTAATCAAGATGTAGAGTCAGCTTTTATTTAAAATTATATTGCTTTTATTTTTTCCAAAATGTAACTAACTTCAAGTCCACCCTCCTATCTGATGCTGCACTGTTTATGTTCAGTAAGTCTTTAACATAATTACATTGATTGTAAATCATGTAATCATGTTTAACATGATTTACATGCAGCTTTCACATAAGTTGACTTGTGAATGTTATCTGTGTATCATCGTGTACAGAAATGGAAGATTCCCCCTAGACTTCTTAAAACTCGCTTGTGGAAGAATGATGATGTACTTGAGGTACAGATTTGACTTACGTCCTCTCAGCAAGGAGAGGCAATTGCTATGTCTGTACTCTGAAGCAGCAGAGTCTACAACATTTTGCGATTTTATTAGTTGCTTTACTACAATGAGAACTTGCACATTTCTGGAGGAACAGGGCAGGCTTAGTAGGACTCTCAACCTTTTAAGCATATAAATTTGAGAAGTGGAACCGTGTCGTAGTAATTTATTCTAGATATCCACTGTGGTGAGGGAAGAAAAGCGGGCTTGCATACTTAGTTCTTATTTGTAAAAAGCTAAATTACTTTTCCCTTATTAAAGTATATTTTTCTGTCCAAGAAAACTAGTTTCTTCTGGAGGAGTTATTAAAATCGACTTAAGGTTTGCAGCACTAAGCCAGTAATTCAGAAAATCACTTTTTTCTAGTAAGAAATACTTAAAAGAGCTACAGCTTTGTAAGTACTATAATAAACTCAAGCAGCTAGTGCCTTCTGTTGTATTACGTATTTCTAAAACCTCCTAGAGCCTTACCATAAAACTGCTGTATATGTCCACAGCCGAACACAGCAATATCACCACTGAGTGATTGCTGCTGTTAGGCCTTGTCAAGACTAGCACCTATGGACAGAATCACTGTTTAAAACTATAGTACAACACAGAACAGAGCTGATACTCGTATTTAGAACTAATCATCCAATAATCAACAGTAAACATCCAGTAATTAACATGTATTATTATATTTAAAAATTAAAGACTAGGGTATTTCTTAAAAGAAACCACTAATAAGATCTGACATGGAATAAGGGTAGAGAGAGTTTAGATAACATCAGAGATAGGGCAGAAACAAAAAGAATTTATTTCTTCATCCAGTACTTTATACACTTTACAAAAAAACAGGAATACCACTGTGCCCATAAAAATGTTATCCATGGCAACTGAAAGCAAATACTACCTTTTGTCATCTAACAGGGTCTTAAAATCATAATACAAATATTTGTGCTGTAGCAGTCCTCCACTTTGCACTGTAACAATAAGGCTTACTGTACTTTAAATACAAAGCTGTTACATCTGCAGTTATGAACCACTGGCTTTAACAAACATCATTTTATAATTGCTTTTTGTTTCTTTTTTGTTTTCTGGAACCTCAGCTTCCTCATGTTTTCCAGCAGTGTGTAGCTCTTCTGCAGATTCCTCTTGCTCAGACTCGGAGCCACTTTCAGAATCCTCTGAACTCTCATGGTCAGAGGAGTCTCCAACTCCCTCTTCTTGGTCATCACCATCCTGAAACTAAAAATTCAGATTATGAGATAGATAAACCATTAGGTACTGGCAACCCCTTTTAGTGTCCAGTGAGAATGTTCTGCTTAATGGCTTTCATTTTAATATTTAAGTGGGATGTGTTGTTAAACACAGATGTTTGTCAAATTATCAGACGGAAAACAACTCTAGTGAGGTGTTCAGCAGTATTAGATAAAACATCCATGGATTCTTCAGGCACATCTTCATTCAGCTGCAACAGAAATCCTGAAGATACCATTAAATGAATTTGAAGAGCTTCAGAATCCATCAGTTCACTAATTCTTTACTTTGGCTGTCTTGATCATGGCATGTCACTTTGACTATTTGTCAGTGAAACGTACTGAAGCTAAGTGCCAAGATCTTCGAAAATTCATATTCACTACTAATCTTTGGAAATAAGTTTAGCATATAACATTACAATGTTGTGGTTGGAATGCTGGAGAGTCATCCAGTGATGTTGCTGCCAACAAGGACAGCCCTGACATGGACTTTTGTTCATGCCCCTAAAGAACAAAGCCTCTCTGTTCATAATACTGTGAATTCTTGGCACTACACAGTTTCTTTTACTCCACTGGGAAACATTTTGCTGATATTCTTTACAGTAGTTAGTGCTAAGTTAGAAAAAAATCGTTAGTTCACCTTTCCACTTGCAGATGAAGTAGCCTCCTAATAACCTCTTTCGTTTACCCTCACGCTTCTCTCTCTGTTTGTCCGCCTATACCTTGTAGCTATATGACCAGTCAGGTGGCAACTTAATGAACAACTCCAGCTCTTTGTACAGCAAATTTCCCTGCTCTGTCTCCTCTATTGCTGTGGAAAGTACAAGCTAAAACAGATTAATTAGCTCTCAGTGACAGTGTAGGTGGTCACCTTACCTTCCCATGTATTCCCTGTCAAGAGCCTGATTTAATAGATTAGTCACTTTCTGTCCTAATCTGTCTTGACTACTATGCAGCATTATGCATGTCATATCACTTCTCTGAACAATGAGAAACATTAACCATTCAGGACATTTAAATAGTTACCACAATGTACACAAACAAATCAAATGAATGCAGCACGTTTGTGCCTTAACCCAAATTGCCTAAGTTTGCTACTACTCATCGTCATTAAACATTCAAGCCATGTATCATCTAGTGAAGCACAGGAGAAATCATTAAGTGGCTAAACAACTTAGTACCTCACTGAAACCCAGTCCACAGTGGCGCCGGTTCCGCCCAGACATCGTGCTGTCCATGCTTTGCTGGTACTGAGACTCTAGTTCTTCATTCATTTTCTTGTCTTCTTCCCCTGCATGTCCAGGGTACTTTGGTTATGGTTCATTCAAATCAACAAAGATATCCAATTATACAAAGCCACCAGACTTTCAAAGTTCATTGCTATATATGTAAAAGAGTTTAAATTTAGCCTGCTGGGCAACTATAGAGTTGACTACTGTAATTATATACAAATCACCAGGTTTATAGGCAAAGGGTGCCAGTAAAGTTGCTCTAATAAAAAGATGGGACAGCATGTTACTAAGACCTGACACAATCAGACAGAAGTACTATGCATGGTGTATTTTTCTACTTAACAAGCAAAAGCTCAATATTACAACTTTTCTGTGCTTCCTGCTAATGCTGACTTGTCACAGCAAAGAGAAAGCTTCTGACTTTTACTGTACAGCGCATGCTCTAAAGCATCATTAGCAGCAACTGTCAGGACAATATTGGTGCTCTTGTTTTAGAGCTGTATCTGAGACTATTTTACGCATCTCGAATTTTCAGGAAGAGAAGCTACAGCTCTTTACTTTTGTCTTTCTTTAGACACTAGCAAGAAAACTAATTTCCATGTCTAGTTAGTACAACACCAGCTAACCTAACAGGCCTTCTGGTGCTACTTATGTCAGTAAGCAAATAAAGGAGCGTTATTTTTAATGGTCTTAGAATAGCTGAGATTTTCCTGACCTTGTCTAAGGTAGGAATCTCCACTTTT
>NW_010578239.1:345621-374711 GCF_000705375.1 Tinamus guttatus
GTCGGTAGAGGAGCCGATCACAAGCGTCAGCGGCGGGGCTGTCCCGTTCAGGCATTACGTGCCGCTAGGGAAGGCGGCTACATTGCTGCCGTCGTGTGGTGGGCTGCGAGCGCGCGCGTCTGCAGGCGGCGGGCTGCGTGCCTGAGGTAATCCCTGATGAGGGAAGGCGAGCGCCAGAAAGCCCGAGACGGGGCTTTTATAAAGCGTGTGTTGGCCCCGGTGCGGAGACCTGTGGCAGCTCCGGCGTCTTCCCGGCTAGGCTGGCGGTGTCACGAGCTGCGGGGTGGTTAAGGCGGCTGCAGACCGCCGCCTTGCGTACGAGTCTCGCACAAGAGCCGCCCTCACAGAGACTCGAGGGAGCTCCCCAAACATCCCTTGATTGGTTTTGAGTTCTGTGCACAAAAAGAGATTTTTTTTTCTTTTTTTCCTATCTGCCTGTTGGCAGGAATAGGAGAACCTGCTTTTTCAGCAACAACATAGCATGATGCTTCTTACATGATTCAGTTGTAGTGGTGTTCATCTATGTAGAAGTTTGGATAATTTTCACGTTTTCTAAACTCATCCTAAATCTGTTCCTAAGGTTATTTCTAAGTTCCATGTAAGTGCTGAGATCTGCCTGAGGCATTTTGTTTTGTTTTCCTTTTATGTCTTTTGGTACTAAAAATGCTTTCACCTGGCTGCCAGTCAGACACATTCCTGCCTCTCTACTTGGTGAGATTAATTGCTCAACTTGCTCTCTGTCAGACAAATACTGAGGTATAGCTATTCCAATTTAGAGAATGCCCCAAGGGGTTACAGATCTGAACACACCTCATGGAATTGTGGTGATGTTTGTAGCATGTCTTGTGTTAAGAGTCCAGAGCTCTACAGCTGTAATTCCAGTTGTATCCTGAAAGAGTTAGAGAGATGGGTGCAAGGTTTGACAGAGCAGTGTTTTGGACTGGGGGCTCCAGCTGCCTCTGTAGAGGACCATGTAGTCTGGGGAGGTGGGGGAAATCTACAGGTCACCTATGTATGTGTACATACACTCAGTCAAATTGGATTTCTATGAGGTGCGATGTCTGTGTGAGCACATACAGTCTACCGACTTTCCTTTCTTGCTCCATCCTCCACTTTGGATTTTGAAGGTTAGAAGAAAGGAGGGATAAGGTAGTCAGTACCTGTTAATGCCTTACGTAGTCAGTCATGTGCAAGCAGAAGTCCATGCCCTGCAAATAGTAAATAGAAGTAACCCCATACACCTACTGATGAACAATATCTTTCAAAGGGTATCCAGGTCCTTACAAATGATTTCTCTTCATGCTGAAGCAGCTGAAGAAGGTTGGGATTTTGTTGCCTACTTAGAGGCAGGTGGGAGGGCCAGTACTGTTAACTCATTAAGTTAAGATCATCTGGCTGCTGGTCAGAGCTGGGGATGCAAAGTATGAGTCTTGCTTTCAAAGGGTTTTTGGGTGATAGGGTAGTATTTAACTTCAGCTTCCTGAAGTTTATACTGTGCTTGTAGTGAATTCAAAGTTCCTATAGGCCTTCTAAAATTCAGCTTCTGCTCAAAATTGTCTTTGAGAGCAATCCTTGTATTTAGAGGATGAATTGTTATCTAAGTTCATCTATGAATTTCCTCCTCATAGATTTAGAAATGTGATGTTATATGTCATTTTGAGGATGCGAATTAAGTTGATATTTTGATACTTTATAACATTCTATACTTTATTATTCAGATATCCCCATTATTCTTTGTAGGCTTGAAAAACAAATAAAGAAGGGCTGATAAGAAAAATCTCTGGAAGATGGAGCATAAAATTCAGCAGATCTAGTAATGTAGAGAGGTGCTGATATCCTTCCCAATCCTAGGTAGGTGGATTTAGAGTTAAAGGTGTCTGTAAGAGGTCATTATGTTCAATTATTAATCATACAAAACAACGTGGGGATGGTGATATTTAAATTCCTAGTCCTAGGTATTATGTCACTGAAGTGTGCAAAATCAAAGACGTGACTGTTACACTGGTTGGTCAAAACTTCCGTAATCTGTTTGTTTGTTTGTTTCGGTAGTGATAAAGACTAGAAGGGAGCATTAACGTAAGATAATGTTTTATTTATTACTTGAATCACCTTTTCATGTATTTAAGTATATAAGATACTTTCTTTTGTCATGACTGTCATGGTAACGTAATTACATTAGAATGGCTGTTTTAAAAGTATTTTTTACCGAAAGGGTGTGAAATATGAAAGTCATATAAAATATAAAAATGGCATATAAAATTAAGCATACAAATAAAATATAATCACTTTGTATCAGGAAAAAATGTATTTTATAATGTGCCACTGCGTTTCCAGCTTTCTAGTGTGTGAAATTGTCTCCTTTTGTATCCTTTTGTATCAGACTGCTTAAACAACCAAAAAAACCAAAACAAAACAAAAAAAACCCAAGAATTCTTCCAGTATTCAATGAGTTGGGCAAAGGTTCAGCTTACCTTTGTGGAGTAAAGATAATTATGAGAATGTAAGACTAGTTAGCTTTATTTAATTCCAGTAAGGCTAGCAAATGGAGGAGAAGTGAAAAAATAGAAAGGACAGAGTTAGGAAAATCCTGTGATACTAGAATTTAGTGCTGTATTTGCTGCTGTCTTTTGAAAAACTGACAAAAATGAATTGTGGGAAAACGTATTGGGCTTCTGAGAAGAAATCTGTCTTTTCCATTTGTGTGACTACTTCGGCATATAAAGAAAATAGAAGGTGAGTGTCCTGGGTAATAGGTGACATGTAATATGTTTCTTTAAGGCCGTCCCTCATCATTCATAAATTCACAGACTACTGTGAATTTAGCGTTGAAGACATAGTGATTAGATACACATACCAAAACTTAATCTATTTCAGAACAGGAGGAAGGGATTTTGGCCCATCTTATTGGAAATTATGAACAGAGACGGACAAAAAATAGGTGAAAAGGCCAAGAGGTGACAAATTTAGTCACTGTTATCTACCATTATAACTCTCAGTCTTATACTTTTCTCTGTATTTCTGCTTCTGTAGTGAGCTCTAGTCTTTGGATGGGAACCATCTTTGGGGGTGGATGGAGCAGAGGGATATTTGCTCCACTATGTGCAATACCAGAAGAAAACAAACTATGTTAAATTGTGTCCACCAGTTCACCTTGAAGTTTCAGACCTCTGTAATTCCTGTTACAAAAACTTTCAGGCAGACAACAGCTTCGGAAAGATGGGTATGGGAAAGCTTTCCTGTAGTAGATCTCGCAAGACTCCAAGTAGATCTTCAGAAGCATTTCTGTCTTTGAAGAGTCTTTTGGAGGATCTTAGAAAAAAAATATTGAGAACTTTGTGTAGATGGGTAGATTAAAGCAAAACTAGAACTGACAGTCAAAACATTTTTTTTTTAATATTGTATAATGTGATGCAGCCACTGTGTAAGGAGCAGTAATGAAACTGTCATACAGTGACTGAGAAATTGGATAGCCCTAGCCTGGGAGCCATGGACTTGGAGTCAAATCTTGCCCTGTTATCACCCTGGCTCTGCCCAAGAGTAAGTGGAAAATCTGGCAAATTTTCTCACCTTTCTGCTTTATCTGTGAAATAAATTGGGGTAAAAATCTACTTGCCAGTGGTTAGAATTTAATTAATGATTGCACAGTGTGTATTCAAAGCAACTAAATATTTAGCTGTAGTGTAATTGGACTACTGTAGTTGAAAATATGCCAATAGACATTGGCATAAAAAATGGAATCGACCTCAAGTACTGTAGAGTTTTTAATTGTTAATAATGAAATTCTGATGCTTAAAGTAGTTATCACTGAGGCAGGGAATGCTGCTATGGGAAAGACATGACAACTCTTTTTTTAATCTTGAACTGAAAAATATTTCTATATGTACACATATACACACTTCAAGCACGCAATAATTTAAGCAGAAAATAATTCCTCCTTTGCTTTGTAGTTGTCACTGCAACATACAGAGTTTGGCACAGAGGAGAGTGGGGGAAAAAAAATAAAAACCCTCTTCATCTGACTGGAAATGTTTTTTTTTTTTTTTTTTTTTTTTTCTCTCTCCATTGTTACCTGGCTTGCACAATATACTTAGGGTGTTTTTGTTTCATGATTTCGTTCAATCCCAAGCTGTTGCAAAGTTTGGTTTTAAGGGCTTGGGAAGAAGGAGACAAACTAAGCTAAGAGTAAACTAAGAGATATCAACAAAAGAATTGCTGAGGAGGTAGCATCGGTTGAGAAAAGGCAGTCATAGCTGTTAACCCTTAAGAAGCCCTTTCAAGGGGAAGCAAAATAAGGGGTAGAGATGTCCTCATTCCTAAATGACTTTTATATTTCTGAACCTTTTACAAAAGCTTTTCTTAAAACACTTCCCTTCTACAAACAAAATAGTTTTTGTTGTAATCAAGACAGGGAGTATATCAATATAAAGAAGGCTGTCTTCACTTTCATTTCTGGGTGGCAGAGCAGTCTATTTATTATTCATACTACAGAAAAAAAAAATTGCCCCAGTTTCACGACTAAAGAAAACAAAGAAGGGAGAAATTATCTTCTTAAATCCAACATTGTTCAGACTTGCCATACTGTTGTATGTATTAGGCTTTGTCCTCAATACAAAGATTAAAAAAGAAACATTCTTTTTAATATCATAAGAGGTAAATTAGGGCAGCTTTTTCTATATTTAGTCCTAGTGGAAACAAGACACAGGTAGGTTTTTATAGCCAGGTAGCCAGTCAAGGCCAATCATGTGTCTCTTAGTTGGAGTTGATATCAACCTGCTATATCCAAATAAGAAAATACGACACTTGACTGTACGATTGAAATACCTGCTCCTTGCTGGGAACCAATAATATTTCTGGAAATGGTCAGTAGAAAGCAATAAGAAATAAAGCTGGGTATCTTTAGACTGATAATTTCCCTTCAGTCCAAAATAGTTTGAAAAAGATTTTCAAGATGTGAAAAAAAATGGGTGCATTAACATTGGCACTCAGGTATATGTGCATAGCTCCCAAATCATACAGTCAGAGTCTTTTTTGAAAAGAAATATTGTTTCCTCATTTTCATGCTGAGTAGAACATGTTAGGCTTTTCACATGTACGCAAATTGCAAGTAAACTCTGAAGACTAATGATGTTTTTCTGTTTGAACAATACTTTGGAGTAAACTCTGAAGACTAATGAAGATGTTTTTCTGTTTGAACAATACTTTGTGATGGAGAACAATGTGATGCTCATAATGTGATAGAGAGAACAATACTCTGTGATAGAGCTATATCACAATACCATCTGCTACCACTGTATCACAAAAGTTTTCTCACATGAAGACACTTTCATTACTTGTGCCATCACCTTTCTCTGATTATTTATTTACTTATTACAGCAGCCTAAAAGAAGATTAACCAGATCCATTGCAGCCGCTTTATTTGTGTGCTGGTGTCTCAGTGTTGTTTAAAAAGTAGACGTGTCTCTTTGGCAATGCTAAAGTTTTGCTCATTTTAGTTACTGTAACATCTTTACTGCACAAAAGGACATAAAAACAGAATTTTTTTTTCTTTTACCTTGTCCATGTACTAGGCCTTTGGTTTTTTAATTCGATATCAGCATCAGGCTGTTGGCATTGAATGACTAATAAATAAATTTTAAAAAATCGTTACTCTCATCTTACCTATTCAAGACCAAAATCTTATTTCTTGCTCTTTAAATTTAATGTAATGATTTTCTTTTAAGGTTATATACAGTTTTAATAAACCATAAACTATCTGGTAGTTTTGCCAAGAACCCACTGTGCACTCTACATACACTGCAGTTGACTTTGACATTTGGGTATGTCTGCTTTTATGATAAATGACATTTAAGTTGCAGGTGCAATACTGTAACAATTTATATGCATTTTAGCTTTGAGAATATAAATTTGTAGCTCAAGTATCGGGATATTTTTATCTGTCTGAAGGAATAGTTTTTGAATAAATTACCTAACGTAGGCAAGATCATATCCCACTTTATATGGTGATATTTATGATGGGTATGAAGATGTAACAGTATTATGATTTTGTGCCTCAAGGACAGCTCCAGTGTTTCAGTGGCTTTCCTGTAATGGTGAGACGAAAACTGCAGTCACTGCTCCTGATTCAGCATCACAAGTGCCCAGCACGTCACTTGGTGTGCTGCTCATGCTCCTGTTTACACAGCCTAGGATGCACTGGGCTCGTTTTGCTGGGTGCCCTGCCGGCTCGCGGCCAGCTTCTTGTCCCCTGGACCCGCAGGGGGTTCTCTACAAACAAGCTCTCTAGACAGTTGGCCTTTACTGTGGTGTGGGATTATTCCGTCTCAGATACAGGACTCTGCATCTTTATGTATTGAAGTATAAATATAGAATTTAATGTATTGGCTTATTATTTTGTGCTAGTGAGAATTAATAGTTTCGGATTTGGGTCATTTGGGAACGTCAATGGCATAGTCTAAATAATTCAGAATTATTCATAATATGACCCTCTGTGATGGGGTAGTTGATTTAACAAAATCACCAAAAGCTGCTGATACAGCAGGTGGATCCTGGGATAAATAAATTGCAGAAGTTGCATTAAATTGCCAAAAAAAAGGAATAGTGAATCTTTTCTTGAAAGCAGATTTTTTTACACTAATGATGCTTGAGTTTTATTGTATATGTACATTTATAAATAGACTATGCTAATCCCAGTATTACTTTGGGATTATTCTGTTTATTGATCAATTGTTTTTTTTAGATTTTTGTGTTAGACTAATTTTATATACAACTTTCAATAGAGAAAGAGTTCAAAATATATTTTTCAGAGAATATTAAGATGCCATTTAATGTCACATTATGTCAATATCACTTTGTCTTTAATGATTTTCATATTGCTCAATTGTTGCTCAGTTGCTCAGTTGTTCTTATAACTTATATCAATTTTTCTAATATAAATATTTGACTATCTTATGAGTTTCTAAATTATATGAGGAAATTGGTGATTGAAAACAAGTATAGGGGGGTTGCAGTCATAGTATAAGAGCTTTGTTATTTATGCCAGCAAACCCTTTAAGAGGCAATGCAAATCTTTACTTACACTTTTCCTCCACTGTTAGTCCATTTGTCCAGTTTAAGAACCCTGGAATTTGCCAGAAGGCAGTCTGGAAGAATGAATTCAACATACCTGTTTTCGTGGTCTGCTGCAGATATGTCTCATTTCAGAAAATTGCAGTGTTAGGGAAATTTGGCATTTTGTAAATTAAACACTGGTGTTGAAGACTGACATCTATGAGATGCTGTACAGAAAAGCAGCATTTCTGGTGCTGCCTCTGATTTTCAGAAGATGACCCCCTTTGCTAATGAAGCATGCACTCCTAATTTGGCAAGGGTCAGAAGTAGGACGATCTTCTTGCAGGTGAAGTGTCATTTGCCACATTTTGCAGAGTATTAGTCTAAACCTATATTTGGTTGGCACCTGTGCTCCGAAACTGGCATCCCACCTTGTGAGAAGGCAGATTGCCACTCTGACAGATGGGGAGGAATGCAAGCGTGCCAGCAAACCAGTGTATGCATCAAGGGGTCACATTTCTCTCCAGGAATGTTGAAATACTGGTTCATGCAGAGCTTCTGTATCTGAGGCGCACGTGTTTCTTGGCAACGACCGAGGTTCCTGCTGCATATCTTGGCACAGCGCGTAAGGAAGCTTAGTGAATTTTCATGGCTTTCATAGGCTTTCTACACCATGGGAGCCTATATATAATTTCTGCTAAGGATGGCCCCATGAATATAAAAAGAAGATGGAATATATTTTGCAAATTGTTCTATCTTATTAATAGATTAGAAACTGTTAAAATGCCATCATTAGCTTTCATGGATGATGGTTCTTTTGATTAGTTAATGGTTGGTTTATCCTGGTCTGAGAGCAATAGAATGTGTGGTTTGGCAATCAACCTGAAGTGTGAATGTCACAGCTCAAAACTTCTACCATTTCTTTTTCATACTTCATTTTATTTTAACCTAAAAGTAAATTCTGGAATCCCTTCACACTTGTACTTTAACAAGAAATTTAGGTTTTTTTTCTGTGTTCCCCAAAATGTTATAGTGACTTAAAATTAACTCTAGGGCATTGCTTTCTTTTGCTGAAGGTATTTCTGAATGGTTTATTTCAATGTTTTTACTTTTTTTTTCCTCCAGAATTACTGTAAAGCTTTTCTATTTCATCCATTACAGCACAGTGTTTTTCACATTTGAATAGCTGCATCAACATGAATCCTTTATAAGGACATTAAAAACAAACTTTGCCAAGTCCCAGAATACAGAAGCTAATTCACATCCCAATACTCAGCTGCCTCATGAATAAAGGAGAGTCTGTGCCTGACACTTTGAAGCTGTAGCTGTTAAACCATACAGACTATTTACCTCAATAAATCATTATAAGAAACTAAGGTACAATTATACCCACAGAGAAATAGAATTCAAAACACTGATTTATGTGGTTCAGTGCCTGTTCCCTTTTCCATCATGTTTTGAATTTTTTGCATGTTTGTCATCTTTGGCTGCTTCCATGTATCTTTAAACTAATGGATCCTGCTTTTTTAACATTCCTCATTAGGTTTGTTATTTTACTTTGACATACAGGCATGATTTGCACACTGTACAAAGTTTTGCATTTAAAATTATCTATCTAATTTTTTATGGGGTAGCCCCAAAATGGAAAATGTGAGTAATTGGTTCAAACTAACTTATGCCCTTTTCTGGTTAATTTGTGACCATCTAAACTGAAATTCCATATTAGTTAAGATTTTTTGGCTCTATTTGTGAAATCTGGAGAAAGATAGCTATACACAGGAAGGCATCATTGTGCTTTTGAGAATGTGTAAGGGGGCTGTCATAAAGAGACAGAAGCCATATGAAAGGAAATTTGGAATCCCTCAATGTCTTTATCTCTAGAAGAGGCAAAGTGAAATTAAAAGACAGAAATTAAAGAGGGAAAGCTCTGGCTCAAGGAAGGAATGGTACTGAAGCTGACAAAGAGTTCTGTATGAAACAGTAACGTTAAGGTGAATATGTCTAGCAAGGAGAGTTCAAGACCTAACACATAGTGTGTTAGGCCACCCAAGCCTTGAAGAGAATGAATGAGTCTGCAGTATTGTCCTGTAGAGCAATAGGATGGGGAATGCTTTAATAACCAGTAGGTGTTCCTTAATAACACTTTTTAAAGTTACTTAAACAGAGATTTTAAGTATGAACAGTAGTAAATATGCTGCAGTTCCAAACGCTTTGTACTTTGCTTATAACCTTCAGAGCTGATGAAGCTAAAGTAATATTGAATTGGCATGTATCATGCTACTTGCTTCATCCTGGTGCTTTCTATTAGAGTAGCATTATTGAGAGAGAGTTATAAATCCATTATTAGTGCAGAAATAACCTAAAATCGCAGTTTTTAGGCCATAGGTGGCCTTCATACATTTAGTTTAAAATGTATATGTACTGAAGACAGTTTTGATAATTTCAGATCATGGTTGTTCTGCAGATAATAACAGAGTATTAGGGAAGTCTATATGGTCATCCATAAGTCTTTCTGTATTTTCTCCATCATTTACTGTGGTTTATGAGATTTTCAACTTCATGTAAGTAAAAGCATACAGTCTTTTCATGCACTATCATTTGCATAGATATCTAACTCTTGTGTTTCAATATGTTTTTATCTCTCTGAATCTAAAGGCAAATTTTACGAGGAAATTGTTTTATACCTAAACATTTTTTACATGCAAAAAGCTGCTATGCAAACCATGTTACTTGCCCACAGCTGGAAGCTCATCTAGGACCTTCCATATCTTGTTGCTCAGCTTTTTGGGCAAAGCTATCTTTTGCAGTCTGATAGCATTGTGAATGTTTCTGTTGTTATATCTATATAATTAATGATTTTTATGCTACTGAAGTGGTAGATTGTTTTGAAATGTTGGCGGGGATGATTGTGGAATTTAAAAAATGGCTAGATAGTAGTGGCTCTGTAATGTGATTTAATCTCATGTACTATCTTTATGTAAAGGGACAAAGTTCAGTGTTGTGGAAGTAGAAAATAATGACAATCACCTCCAGAAAAGCGAGTTTTCTTTACCATTTTTAATAAGTGTTCTTTAATTTAGTCTCAAAGAATCACAGCTGTTGCAATTGTTTTTTGGCTGTCTTTTTGTTGCCATTTTGGAAAATTTCGGCCAACTTCAATCAAATGTGTTTGACGGACAGAGTTCTTACAGTTTAATTTTTTTTATAAGCTTCTAAAACATTTTTGACTAGATAGGAAAGGAGGGTGATCCCAAGTGTTCCTGTAGCTCGTAAGCATGCAGTGGAAGTGCAGCAGGACTATTAGCCATCCAGGCAGCTAGTCTACATTTTTGCATGATACATTGCATCTTGCCCTGCTCCTGGTTGTGAACCAGGCTGGGAACTCTGGGGAACCAAAGTAGCCAGGAGGAAGGGGAGGGAGAGGCCACAGGAGGTCATGATCAGTGAATGGCATTTTTTGTGACAGGACCTAGGTAAGGGTGATCCAGCTCAAACCACTCTGTGAACTCTTCCATTGCTCTCAGAGCAACTTGCTCATTAAAAACGCGTGTATCTATTGAAATTCCGTAAATGACATTGCATGTTATAGGCGTTGTATAACACCTAAATATTGCGTTTTCCTCTGTTCTTAGTCCCTTAAGTGCAGATCAATGATCACTACTCAATAATAGCAATAAAAAATCAAAGATTGAAATATCTAATCTTATTTGTTAGCTTAGGTGGTTTGATAGCATCTTCAATTTTCTAAGAAGCAAGGGTAAGTACTTTAGGAATGCATTTACCCAGTTAGTGATTGGTTGCCAGGAAAATGGAAGTACCTTTTCATCCATCAGCATGATACTGATGGATGATACATCAGCTTCCCAGTTTCTTTTATTAGGGGCATTTTTTCTTCTGGTAGAATGGGTCTATTAGATCTGGTACTTTACATGAATAAAGTAACTTTTCACTTACTGAAGCCTTGGGTTCAAAGGTTCTTTCAGTTTTGCAGTGGTTCTTCAGAACATTTACATATAATAGATTGTGCATATAGCATAAGCAAACAAAGCATCAGTAATAACCGTCTTGTAGGATTTTGTCTGAATATTCTGAATTGCAAGGAAAACAGTTTTGGATTTTTTTCTAAGTCTTGTGGTTTACAGATTGCATGTTTGAAAGTCAAAAGGAGATAGCCAAAGGAAAAGGAACAATGTAAAAAGCCTTAAGTTTGCATGACTTGCATTATGCTGAAATCCTGACTTGAAATCAATAAAAAATTCTTGATCTGACACTTATTGAAGGATTATAGACTCAATGTTTTAGAGGAGGTGTTTGAACAGCATTGACATCAAAACCTTCTGAAAACTCCACGTGGATTATGAACTGTATACTGTTTATATCTAGAGTATAAGCAGCTGAAGAGTTGCTTCTTAGTCTGCTATCTACACTTGTGCAAGCGTTCTATGTTTACTTCTTAGGAAGCAATTATTAACGAGAGGTAGAGCGTTCATGTTGGTCTAGTGGTTAAAACATAAGAACTCAAGAGGTCAGGCTTTTCCTTGCAATTATGTTCAGAAATTCTTTGTGAATGTGATAAATCAAATACTTACTCTGTTCTGTTTCTGTCTAGGCAGAGCAAAAAGAGGATTTGCAGCATCTAATGGGATATTACAAAGATTTCTTTTATGTTTTTGCAGATTGCATTCAATTACTTTTAAAGATACCGTGTAAGTGCTTTATGTGTTGGGGTTTAAAATTATATAATTATATTTCTTAATGTGCAATGCCACTCTTCTCCAAAAGAGTAGTGTTGGGAAAATAAGTAGTTGTACTTTTCAATAGCCTGTACCTACTGAGTCTGAAAACTGCATTGATGGGGTGCTGCTTAAACAAGTATAATATAGATACACCAAAGAGTGATCAAACAAGTTTGAGCAAACTTGTTTTTTTCTGGTAAGGAGTGTCAAAAATGTTGAACACTTCAATGCAATGTAATTTATTTGGCAGAGGAGAAGATTGAGTAATGTAGCATATTTTATGGTGTTTGGAAAAAACATATCAATAAGTTCCTACCATATATTCTGGGCCTTAGGAAAGGTGAAGAGTCAAATGCATACTAAAGACAAAAAAAAAAAAATGCAAATGAAAATGTATGTAAGGAACAGATTGCTGGACTCCTGTCTCACGTGCTACAGTCTTAAGCAAATGCTTTGATATTTGATTTAGGAGATACCCACTTGGACGTGCCTTAGGGAATCTGCAGAGTGTCCTGGGATTATTTTAACAGTTCGAGGCCAGCGTTCCACAGTGATGCTTTACTGGCTTCAAATATTTAGAAATCTAACGGATCTCAACTTCTAAAAATGAATGTAGATAATGAATAACTGTTATCTACTCAGTATTTAGGAGGAAGATATTGTCGCATATTTGAAAAAAGTGGTGCATGATACTGCTAGCAGAATGTTTATGATATTCCTAAAATTTGTCTTCTCTTCATTTTCATGTCAAATGCAGTAGCAAAGGGACTCATCAGTGGCAGCAATGTAGTTAAAAATCAGGAGAACTGTGGACTAGTGAAAGTAAAAATGAACAACACTGAATTTGAAATTAGTAATATTCCTTCTGTTTGACAAGCCTATGCATTTTATATCAAATTCTCGCTTTCTGCTTTTAAATGCATTTTGATCATTCAGAGTATTCTCACCACTGAGAAATAGGACGTTTAATTCCATTTTACAGCTGAGGGACTTTTTTTGGCAAAGTTTTAAAAGCAGATTTTCATCATTTTTATGTCAGGATAAATGAAAACTTTCTGTTTTTAAGAGCTGAAAAAAATCAAGCATATTTCATTTGTGATCAGGTTTTATTAGGTTAACTTTTAGCCTGTGCAAAACTGTAAAATAAACTTACTTGTAACTCTTTATTGCTCTGGCTAGTGCCTTGAGGCCACAACAACAAAAAATCTCTTGCACAAAAGAAAAAAGATGTGTAATTTGGTGATAGATAAATTACCCTGAGTATATATGCCTGCAGAAATGCAGCAGGAGAATAAGGATATGTTACCTCTAAAATAAAATCTTGCATTTGGTTGAAAGATTGTTCTTTAAATTGTCTGTCAGGGGAAGTATGTACAGTGCTGCCAATTTCTTTCGGGGCTTTAGTGGCTCTAGTTCTATATGGAGCTCAACAGAATAAGTAATTTACCTTGTTTAGTATATCTGCTAAACTATGTTCCCATTATTTTAATGTTTTGTCTGTTTTAATCTAATTTTGTGAGAAGCTGTCTGCAACAGCAGTTCGATGACCTTAATGGTGATACCCATGCCCTTTTGAAGCTGAACAAAGGGGTTGAACAAAGATTGCAAAACATAGGCAGGAGGAGACACCTTGTCTCAAGTCATGTTAAAGCAGGGACTGGATCTTGGCGTGGGCTTTGATTTCCTTATTTCCATAAATGTTTTGACCTTCTCTGGGAATACTTCTAAGTCACTGATAAGTCTTGCCTTGACTGTCACAAAACTAGTGGCTTTTATTTTGCAGGCAAGGATTGCACAGAGTAGAACTGACTGACATAGGAAGTGCTGATTCAGTAAGACCATGAAGAACCTAACTTGTTTTTCTATACTGTGTTGGCTTCTGTTAGCTCTTTTCTATAATAGGCACTAGTTTCGGTCGTAAGTGTTTAAATGCTCAGAATTGTTTTTAACTTAAAAAATATATATCTATAGTAAAACTCTCACCTATGTGCATTTTCCTAAGAAAAGACTGAATGAGCAGCTTACTGACAAGTATAGTCAACCAAGGAGTTTTCTTCTTTCAGGATATTTAATTTCTTGAAGAAATATACATAGCTATCTATCTACCTATCTGTATTTTTTTCTTTCTGTGTCTATGTATATAGACATATATATAAGCAAATGTGAATATGTGCATATTCTCATACATTTTTTTTTAATGTAATGGAATTATAAGGATTTTGTATTATTTCTTGACAGGTGAATGGATGAATTGAGGATTAGGCCCATAATGAGAAGAAGGGAGTAATGGTAGCAATTAATTTCTCTACTCTTATTTCTGTGATCCCCATTTTCAAAAGATACAATGGTAGTCTAATTCTTTAATGAATAGATGAAAATTTGCTTCTTTAAATATTCTTACATATATACTGTGTAAAAGAAAGCTGTTAGTGGCAAGACACATTATGGCCTTTGACAGGTTGTGTTTGGGACTTGGTGCTTAGCCAATGATGATTAGATTTTAATGCAAAAAAAAAAAAGATGAAGACCCCAAATATTTGGTTTATCTAAGTCTGAGTTTTAAATAAGGCCTAACATCTGCAGAAAGGCAAGCAAAACTACATGTATACAGACAGAAATAAAACAATTCTTTCGTGTTACCATAAAACATGAGATAGGGCAAAATTTGCTTGCTTTCTCTTGTCCCGGATCCCCATTATACTTTGCTGGTACATCCTGTCTTCCTGGACTCTCGAACTCCAAACTCTTCAGGATAGAATCTGCGTTTTCCTGTGTATCTTCTGTTGGCATGAGGAAATGGGATGCAGTTGTGAGCTCGAGTTTCTAGTCCACAGTAATTTCATAATACAGTTAAACTCCTGACTGAACTCCTTATGTAAGGAATGTAAAAATGGATTGTGAATACTGAATTTATTGAGCAATTGAGCAGAGATAATGTAATCTTTTGTAATCCTAATGAAATTAACATACGTGCAAAGACTATTTTTTAGTTTTTTATGATAGTTTTATTGTTTATAGCTTACATTGTTTTGCTTAGATAGCAGTGTAATTCATTTCATTTTAATGAAACTACCATATTTGCCATGTTATTAAAAGAACAAAGTACTTTGAAGTACTTTTTATTGGTGAAAAATAGGTAAGGAATTTTAAATATAAGGTTTTTGATTACAGATTTTGAAGTATGTGACAATATATTGAATTGATTTCAGATTTTGAAGTATGTGATAATATATTGAAGTAAATTAAGACTGCAGTATGAAAGGCAAATGCTGTATGTACATTGTACATTTTTTTTTTCTGCAGTCTGTTTTAATGAAGTCTCTATGTGCAATAGATACTTTGAAGTAAGAGAGAGAGTCATTGATAGCGAAATTGTTTCCTTGATTTATAGACCAACTTTCCAACTTCAATTGATAAACTTCTGGTTAGAAAAAATGCTTTAAAATGTTTTTTGTTGGTAAATGCTAATATAATAAAACACAGGGCCTACCAGAACTATGTATGTCTTATTTCTGTATGTTATGAGTAGCAGACTGGAATCATAACCATTTCCATTTTAATGTACAACTTTGTAACACTGAAATTGGCAACTACTCTGTTTTTAAATTACTTTAAAATTGTAATACACCAAAATACAATTTGTGTAATTTAATTAAGTATTCTCAACTTCATATGTGCATTTAACTTAGAATTCTTGAGAAATATACAGAGCATGTGAAAGTACTTGGAAGGACTTTTAGTAATTGTGCAGGAAAAGATATTTAAGCGTATTAGAGCACAGTGTGCATGAAAAGTGAATCTTCGGTGTAGCATGGTCTAAAGTTTGCATACTATTTATAAGCAACTAACTTCATATTCTTTCATTGTAGTTAGCTGATTTGTACATTCTTGTGACAATTTAGGATGGAAGAATTTGCATGAGCTAGGGGTTTAACCGTTCATTTGTTTTTTGATAGGAAATTTAAAATGTTGGTATTGAGCTTCAGTTTGTTATGGAAATGTAATCATAGTTTTTAGTATTCTGGTCTGTTTTTTTTTTTTTATTATTATATGACGGTTTATACTTGTTGAACTGATATGCCAAAAACCAAGGTTATAATTTAAAAATTTCTCCACGCCATGGTAGGAACTTATCATCTGCTGACAGGACTGATGCAGACAGGAGTTCTGGTTTCTGGACTCAAATACTGTGCAAAGGAAAGGCTTGAATGAAGCTTTGTGTGTGTGTGTGTGTGTGTGTGTGTGTGTTTTGTTGCTCTGTTTGTTTTTGGTTTCATTTTTCTAAGGCACAAAGGACTGTCCTCTCTCCATGGGTAAAAATGTTCAGATGATAAACCTACTCAAGCCTAGCCACCAAGTGTGGTTGAGTCCTTGAGCTGTGCTCCTACAGGCAGTATGATTTCAACTGACTTAATCTGTTTGATTAATGACAAGTCACTCCGAAAAGACACGAGAGGTAGAAGTGAGGTACAGGTGTCTTCACAGTCATAGAATCAAAGCTAGTGTTTCCTCCCCTTCGTCCCGACAGCTATGCCAATCTTTTCTTTTCTTGTCACATATCTTTTATAGAATACAGAAAATAAGCTATAGAAATGTATCTGACCTGTAAACAGTCAGTATACATCCAAATTGAACGTGCTTAACTTTGCTATATAGTCTCAGATAGGGTAGGCTAATACTCAGAACTTCACAGATGTAATTTCTTTCCTTTCTTCTGCTCGATGTTCGTACACAGGGCCTGGAGAAAGTCACATATGAAAATATTTCTGAGATTCTCCAGAAGCAGTTATTTTTATCTCACCATGTGTTAAAACATTTGTGTCAATCTTTAACATGCCTTGACCCTGTACTCAACTTCCTGAAACCTTGTTTTGGCATTATGTCTTCAGATAACTTATACAGGGTTACTGCTATTTCTAGGTATTAGCAGAGGTCCTAATATCTTAGTTCAGTATGGGAAGGTACTGCAACACTGGGAGCACAAGTGTGTATGTAAATACAGTAATATTCTAGTTGGTTGCAAAGATCTTTCTGCTAATCTACATTTATGCTTAGGAAGAGAGGTTTCACAATGACAAGTGTCATTCTGTTGTCTGCTACCATCCTCTATTCTGTACCTTCATGCTAGTTAATCAGCATCAAACTTTCTAATCTTTTCTTACATTTTTTTTCTTATAAATCAGTGATAGTTTTTTGTCTTCTTCAAACTACTACAGCATCCAGTGGAAGATCTTGCACCTAATGATTAGTATCTATTTATTTATTCCTATGCTTCACATTTATAAGATTGAATATGAATTAGTCCCCATGTAGCTGGCTTACTGATAGAATCAAAGTTAGTTGCAGGTAGTTTGTTTCATTCTCTCTTGGGAATTAATATACCCGTCCTTTATAATTTCCTGTATAGCTATAATTTCCCTGTAGCTTCTGTCTATCCGCAATCATCAAAGCTTTAAGAAAATACCAATTTTAAGTTTTAAGAAAATAGTGACAAAGATTTAGATTTCTTACTATAGCTCCACCATATAAGACTGTTTTTATTTATAGAGTGATTGCAATATTAGAAAATTTTACTGTTGTTGATGGCTGTTATTTTCCCTGAGTAAAGATTTTCCTCCCTTTTAAATTACATTTTGCAACATTTTTATCGTGTCTGATGATAGTTGTCCTCTCAAGTGTAAATTGGGGTATGTTTGTTTGTTCTAAAATGTATTTATGCTCAAATAACAAAAGATTCAGATTTTGATGGATGTGGGAGGACACGCTTGAGGTACTTTCACAGAGAAAGGAAGTCCAGTCTCCAGCTTTATTGATTTTTTTCCAAATACCAGAGCCCAGTTTTCTCAGTCTAAATCTTCTCCCAGTCCATCTGAATTTATCTCTGCCTTATCCTCATTTAACTGAGAACTGCATAGCAAAATTCATATCAAAAGTAATGCTTTCTGAAGCCAGTGCTAATGTCTTCCTGTTAGTTGAAAACTGTGTGGAGTGAAGGCTTGGAAAGTGGAATTCTTCTGAAAAGTCTAGTGAATTTAGCTCTGGTATGGCAGTCAGGAATGATTTGTCCTTGCCTATTACACTCTGCAGAAACTATGCTAATGTAGCTTTAAGACCATGTTACTTTCTTGCTTCTTGTCTTAATTTAGTGTATTAGTAAGCTTCCTGATTTTTATTTCTCATTTTCCATAGGCATCTTAGTGGTTTCAGCTCCAGATACTTAATCATTTTATCATGATGCTTTCAGAAGCAAGTGCACAGCTCTTAGAGGAAGCACATAAGCTGTCAGGCTGGCACTGGCTGGAGCTCATCTGAGCTTCAGCTGCCCTGTCCTTTTTCTCTATTGCTTCTGGCTTGGTGTTTCCACCTCCTCTTATGTTTGCACTAGATCTTGTGTGATCATTCTGAATTGCTCTGTGGAGCAGATACGGCTGAAAAGTTCTCTGGTTCGGTTGTTCTTTTTGTCTTTATTATTTTTGTGGGATTAGCTTCCAGACATGTGGCCTCCCTTGAAGCATCTTCTGCATGTGTAAGTCGGTATTAGTTCAGATCCAAGAGAAAGATTATTGATGCTAGCTAGTAGTGGAAGGAAGAAAGGCAAGAGTGTGTCAACCTGAACATATGTCAGCTTGAAGTGCTGTAGGATCACACTCACAAGCTGCATTTCTGCTCTTTGTTAAGCTAAGAACAGCGGTAGGATTTCCATGCTAGCATCCATTCACTGCCCTCCGTCCCCTCTTGTGCTAACACTGCATTTGTGTAACTAACTGCAGCGCTCTGATTCCCTTCTCCTTGCTCCCCAAATGCAGGTCAGTTTCTGTGACTGGCTGAATATGTAGCCACCGCCATATTAGTGTGGCACTGAGGGTGGGGCAAGGAAGGTAAACTTCCTGATGCCAGCCCTTAACCCACCTAAAGTCATTGTGGAATTACAGCTTGTGAAATATATGTATTTTTTCTATTTGCCAAGTGTTTTACATTGGTGTATATGTATATATACATGTGTATATAATCGTTTTCAACTTGATACAATTTTTAAGAAGGTTTGTATTAATGGAAGATTATTTTCCCCTATCTCCTTCTCCTAGCACTCATTTTCCCTTTTTTTTTTTTTTTTTTTTTGCAGATGCTTGTAGGTCTATGTTAGTATAAAGCCCAGACCTGTTATTTTTCATATTACCAAAGCTTATGATGTGCCTTTATATATCTGTACCCTTATTTATGTAGAAAATTAAGAAAACAGGAGGGATGTGAGAAGAGTACTTTAACAAATTCTCCTTGAAGAATAATTATATGTGCTTTCTTGAAGTGTGCACCTGAATTCATAGGCAAGGAATAGGCAGATCCATGTCTGGTGTAAATTATCACTGTTCCTGTAGCATTTTACAAAAATGATGATCCCTATTCTGAATGACAAAAAGAAGGAGCATGACAAAAAGTAAGTGGGAAGACTAGACAAGGATTGCCTTAGTTAGCCAAGGTGTAATTCATCTCACGTGCTTTGATCAGTAAAAGGCAGGCATCTACTCTGAATGCTTTCTAGATCCTTCTCAAGTCAGGAAGAAGAAACAGACTCTAACAGTGGCCAGTTTGTCTTTTCTACCTTGGATTCATGGGCATACAGGAAAAGATTGAAACAGTCTATGGAGATACCTCTCTGTATATATGTATTCAATTATAAAGGAATTTTGCACAATTAGCTTAGGCAAGACAGCTATTTTTAATTTCCTGAAGCTATATGAGTTATAGTTGGCCCTCGAAGACAGCTCATCCTGTGCACAAATCTTTATTCCCCTGAAGTGTAGAAAACCTCTGTATGATCTTCAACTTTTTTATGTTAATAACCTTCACTTATTCTCTTACCCTATAAGGTCAATCTTTACTCATATAGAACTACATCCATTTTAAGAGGTGTTAACTGTATAAGGAGTGTAGTGATTTGACCTAGAAATTTTTTTTTTTTTGCTACATCTGGAGAAATCTATAACTTCAGTGTTTTTCATATAAAATCTAAAACAAGTTATTGCCAGAAACTTAATTATGTTTTGAAAATAGCTAGGTTACAGAACCCAGAGCTGTTCATTTTGTCCAGTGAGTAAGTTCATGAAACCTTGGTAGATTTTTGAAGTAAAATTTGCAAATAGCACAAAACTCTAACTTGGTAGTAATAGGATATTCTCTGCTTAAGCGTACTAAACAAACAAACAAACAAACAAACAAAATCTCCAGATCTTAAGGAACAATATCTTTGCATCTTAAGGGCAAGAGTCTAAATCTGAATATAAGTCCAAAAGCTGGAAAAGATTGTACATATGTTATTTCCCACCAGCACAATATTAAATGCAATTATTTTCTTTCTGCTAAAATCTTGAATGTATCTTGCAACACAACCTCAAAGAGTCCCCTGCTGCTGTTGATTATAGTGAAACCCACTTCCTGCCACCCAGTAAGTCTTTGCAATTTTCTCTTTTTCGCCACCCTGTGGAGATAAATAATGTATATTAATGTGAAAATATCAACAGTAAAATCCCTTAATATTCTCCACAAAATAAAGCTACTCTCTAAATCAAAGGATTCATCTCTCTCATTCATTTTTTGAGCAAAAAGAAACAAGTTCCTCATGCAGGGGCTTTGAAAAGTTTGAATTTTCTCTTGGAAGAGAAAAGTTTTCTCTTGGAAAACAAATGTGCCAAATATTCTCTAGCAGAGGGCTAGAGTTTTAAAATCTGAAGTTTAAAAATTGCAAACAGGATTCAGTATGGTGGTACTACACTTAAAGCAGAGATTTTCTGTTATTTTCTGTCTTTTTTGTGGTTGTTTTTAAGCAGGCCTTAGTAAATGCTTGTTTCAACCTCTCTGATCCAGAACTCTTTGAGAGTATTCAAGGATATTTTGTTGTGTTTCTTAGGAATTGCTTCCTCTGTTGAACACAATGATTATGTAGGATATTTTCTAAAATGTTCATCATTTGTGGCTACAACAGATATGTGCATTTGGAGCTAACACATTGCTGCATTACCTCCACTCGTTCCGGTTTTGTGCATTGAAAATAAAGTATGATGCATTTCCTTTGCAACTGCAAATTCTGGAAAGGATAGGAAAAGCCAAGGCAAACTCTATGATTCCTTGAAAACACCTTTACAATCCATTTGGACTACAATCCTTAAGTGAAAAAATACCATATTGAAGTTGGGGGCGAGGGAGGAAGGAGGTTGGGGTTTTATTTATTTATTCATTTTTCCTAGTCATAAGATTGGGGAGAGGGAGGAGTTAATTCTAAAATAGTAATATTCTAAAACGATTATTCTTTTTAATCCCACATTCCACAAGCATGAGCTTCTTTGCTGAAGAGTGAGAACATCTCCTGTCTTAATCTTGTTTTTAAGTCATAATGTTCATCTTGGGTTTATCTTTCCATTGTATAAATTAGAAAGCTAATTAAAAGGAAATTTAAAAAAGGGGGGAGCAGGTCCAATGTAGAAGGGAATACAGACCTGAAATCTTAGTCACGGACATCTTGGATGGTAGCCTGAGAAATATACCATTCTGTATTATTAAAATGTCATCAATTTTTTTAAAATTATGGCAAAATACTGAGACAGACGCAATTTGTTCCCTTTCCTCTGTGCTTGTGGAGGGCCAGTATTCAAGGACCTCACCAGGAGTATAATTTCTATGGGAAGAGAAAGAAAGAAGAGAGGAGTCTTTTTCTATCTCTAAGGAAGAATGCCCTTAAAAAAGTAGGAGCCTGTGAGATACATCATATTTGCTGTTTTGGTGCCTGGCGGCAGTGTTGTACTGGCACAGCTCATTGCAGGCTGAGGGAGAAGCCATTTCCTTCTTTTGTCGCCATCGCCTCTACCAATAACAGCTGCTGAGAAGTTATTTTCCCCTGGTGTTTTGTGGAAGGTATACAAAATATTTTAGATAATGCCTTGCTATTAGAATTCTATGTAAATAATTTGTGCTATGGTAAAAATGCATCCAAATCAGGAAGACTGTTTGCTACTTTCAGCTGCAATTCTATAAACATTTATATGCATGTTTAGTTTTTAGCATGTGAGCAGTCTCTATTTGGGTGAAGTTAAGTATAGGTATTTGCACATTTGGAACTTGACCTACTTTGCATATCATTATAAGTGATACCATTATAATTTTCCTCCGAGAGATGTAGCTTACAAATAGGAATACTGAGTTGGTGAAGAATCTATTGAAGAAATTCAATCTGGCCAAAATATATGAATTAATTCATTTAATGTAATTAATTCATGTAATTTACTACAATATATTTAATCATGACTGAAAATAGTAAAAATAAGATAAATAGGAGGAATAAATAGGAATAGCATAAGCAATAAAATAAACAAGAATTTATTCAGTGCCTCACATAGAACAGAAGAACTTGGATAGTGCTAACACAGGTAACATAAGTGATTTTGTGATTAGAGCTAAAGTCTTGGAAGTTTTTTACATAGTCTAAAGAGGTTTTTTGTTCATTTTGAAAAGGTATTGAAGATATCAAAGGATAGCAGAATGTTGTAATACGGTTTACTGCATCATCTTACTTGCAGCAGAACATTGTAATAGCAACATCTAGAAAAATTCTTGTACTGAATGTGACGTGGGCCTTTAGGAATGTGAAGCCTTATTACTAACTTGTATGAGTATTTTTACATGTTATCTATTTCATTAACTTAGTTCCTGATCCTGCAGAAGTTTATGCCTGGAATTATCCAGACTGAATAATTCTATTAAATTGGACTGCTACAAATGTGTGAAGTGAAACATGCATATGAGTCTTGGGGCTGGGACTCTTAATGGTAATCATGTTATGCGTAAATATAATTGATATGTAAGAAGTCTTTTATGAATTAAGTCTCCCAACAATCTCTCCATGTAGAGAAATAGGAAGATTTAAAGTCCAAAAAGAACAGGCCTCGGCTTTGAGACATGTTCCTACATTTGCATGCATCCAATATAAGCAGATATAGAATGGTCTAAATTGAGTTTGAGGCATGCATTCTTTGGATTTTTTATTTTTATATATATTTTTTTTAACTGGAGTGACTTGGTGCAAGTGACTTGTTCAGAAACACTGTAGGTTTGTAGCACAGCCAGGAATAGAACCTACGTCTCCCGACTCAGTTATAGAACAGACTTCTTAAATTTGTGTGAAAAGTTAATTTGACGTGTTTCTATGTGACAGTGAATTTATTAATATTGTTGCTACCTTCCTGTGTTTCATAATTTTCATGGTATGATCACATTCACCAAAGGTGTGGAATTGAATATGAACATACCCTTTGTGGATACAGAGCATCTGGCTTATATAGACAAATAGTTTCCCACCAGAAAGGGAAACTTGGAATAAGATTTTTAATGCACAGATCTTGTGCTGTAGTTGCAGTGTTAAGTCCTTGTTGTTATGAATGTGCATTATGAGTATATTGTACACAGTCCTGGTATGCAAATGTGTAGCATTCAGAGAAGTGAAATAATTCTGTGTTATTATTATCTTTGTAAATTGCATCTTAAGAGTTTGTTGAGGACTTTATGACGGCATTTTTCTATAGTCACAGCCATACAGCACAAAGTGTTTCTTTCATTATTAACAATAACTGAGCCAATGAAAATGCTTTTAAATATACACTAGACAAGCAGTTACCCAGCTCTTCCTTCTTACCATCCACAAACCATCTTTTAGCATCTTATAAACCAGCATGCAAAATAGCTTTGTAAACATCTGCTTTTCATTGTTAATTGTCAGGGAAAACTAGAGATTTAAATGCTTCTTTTGTAGCATTCCTTAATCCTATCAGAAAGGATAGCTCTAGATGCTGCAGATAGCTTGTTAGGGCTTTTTTTTCCTTTTCTCTTCTTTTCTTTTCTTTCATTTTTTCTGTATTTTTTCTCTTTTTTTTTTTTTAAAAAAAACTTACAGTTCATTTCATGTCTCCGTTAGAAAAGTCTTGCATATTCTAGTCTGTGCGGCAACTCAGTAAATTTAAATAAAGTGTACTATATAATTATTGATTACTGTGTAAAATGTGTTGAAAACTCTACATTTTTAACCCCCCTGGTTCTGTTCTGTATTTTCTTTCATGTATAAACTTATGATTAAGTATTGTATGATTCATATGCAGTAAGTGAAAACAGTGTGTGTTGATGCTGTCTAATAAAGGCAAAAATAAGCAAATAAATTTTATACTGATTCAATACAATTATTAAAAAAAATACAACTCTATTTTGGTTAGCTCTTCTGTTCTAATAATCAAGTCATTATGTCAGCTGAGTGTGTCTGGAAATGATTTACTTAAGGTAGCTTTCATAAGACACAGTAGCTGCATTATACAGGAAAAATAAATCTATCCATGTTATATTTCGTACCTTTAAAGCTTTTTTCTGTATTGTATTTTGGTCTTGGATTTGTGATGCTTGACTGTTTGCTTCTTACACACACAAAAGAAGCATTCATTATTTAAAAATATTCTACATTTTATGTATCTTAAACATTAATATATGATTTTTATATATTTATATATGTATATTGCCAGATGTGGTTCAATGGGCAGAGATGCTTTTTTTTCAGTTAGTTTGAATGTTTCCATAGCTTTCACCTTCCGATTTCAGTGCTTTTAGATCAAAGTCTGCTTAACTGTAGTTTCTGCAACTGTATGTTGACTTACTGTTTTAACAATAATTTAGATTTTTCCTAGTTTTGTTGAATAATAGTTGAAGAGTACTATTGCCTATTCATATTTTTATTCTTACTCTTTAATATTTACTTCTGGAACTTTTCAAAAGAATTATTACACAGGCCTCAGCATCACTGCATATAAATTTAATTGAAATGACATATTGTTGCAGTTTCTATGACAACCATATCATGATGCTGATGCTCTCAAAAATTTATAAAATATACTTTCAACTATTCTGATACTGGTGAGCAGAGTTAATGTTTATTTACTTCACAATCATTTTAGAATTAAGCTTACAATACTTCACTAAAAAGGCCAAGAAAAATGTGTATTTCAAGGGTTTTTTATTTTTTTTGCTGTAGGACCTCTAATGTCTGTGTTAACTTTTTTTTTAGGGTAACTCTGCTATGTAATAATGATAGAAGATTTTTAAATCAAAACAAAGAAAATATATATCATGACTCACAAACTTCTAAATACAGCACTCCAAAACTAGTCTTACAGTGTAATGCACTGTAATTGATTTACAAATAGTATTGTTATTGCTTGTGGAATATTTATCCCATTTATTCATATTTCTAGTGTCATAGATCCCAACCCTCAAATGCCTGTGATGTGAGAAGACCAATTCTCTGGCACTACTTATATAAGTACAAGCATAACTCTCTGCATGACCAGAGACGGAATTATAAATCCCTTTAAAGTATCTGCTTGCATTAATGCCCTATTTTATTGTAAATGTTAAAAAGCTGTTGCCCAGTAACTTGAATTACTTTTCTGTATTAAATGCATACCTTTAGGTAGGCTTTTCCATCAATCTGTAGACTTTCAGAAGTTAGCTGATTTTAACAGTTTGACAGGAAACCCTATTACTCGGGCAACACTCATGTAGAAATCAATGGGTTTTTTACTTGACTAAAGAATTTAGATCTAATGTAAGATGCTTTATTCAGCTTACTTCATAATTATAGATTGCAACAACTTAATAAATAGTTTTGCTCTCAAAACTTTTTTTTAATTCTAGCTTGTGCTTATTTTTAAAAAAGGCAGTTTATATTATATTCTTATGTATAAGACATATTGATCATTGATTCAAACAGGAAATAAAATGTCTTGATCTTTCAGTCATTTTTTCTCACAAAGATTCCAGAGCAGTCAAATCACATTCATTTTATTTTGGTCTTAAATTAGTTATTATGTTGGGGGGAAAAAAAAATCATATAACTGAATGCTCAAATATATTGAGGTCATGTCATGGTTCTAACAGTTTGAATACTTTCAACAGTTTTTACCCAATGTTCCTGGTCTAATAGCTGCATTTAAATGTGTTTTGAAAGATTTATACAGTAACTTGCTTCCTAGTCAACTTTGTTGCAAGAGGTTAGTAGTGCAAGCTTTGGTTTGAAATATAAAATGTTCTAAGAGATGATCAAAGTGGGAGAAAGTCATATTACCTATTAGATATTGACAACTTCAGGCAAAATAGGATAGTTCAAAATAACCGTGCACCCATTTTTGTAGAAATGTTTTTTTTTCTTAATGCTTTCTAAGCATTTTATGCACTTTAGCATCATCATTTTGATCCTAAGAAGGGACATGCACTTCCAATTTGCAGAGACTGAACTTGCAGGTGAAACAATTGACAGTGACGTGAGCCTACAAGGTTAGGCCATATTAGCACAAAAGCACAGGAGCATCTTGAAACCAGTGCAGTTTTTAAGGGCACAGTTCAAGGAGTATAAAATAAAAGATCATTGCCTAGTTCAAGAATGCCTTTTATTTCTGTTTGTGTGGCCAGTGTATGTGGCTTAGTGGCAATGCATTTATTCGTAATGTGGACCAGTCCTCCGGTCAGAAACAGCTGTGTATATTTATTCTAGCATTTAAGGTTTTTTGGTTTTTACACAGTATCTTGTTTGCAGCATGTCAGTCAAATCTTCTAAAAAACCCACACTTTTTCTATTGGAATTTTTAAAATGTATGAAACAAAAATAAACTGACGGATTATATACAGTGTGCATCTATTCTGGTGTGCACCCATTGGGATGGGACACTTCCAGTGAGAGGGAAACATAAATGCACCATGCTGGGCTGATAAGCCCCTAGAATAGCTTAGCGTGGCTTGCAGTAATCATCTTTGCTAAAGATTTCTCTGTAATTGATATTCTAGGGAAAAATACTCAGCAGCCTTCATGTTTAAATCACTGACCTACAATTTACTCTGGGCAGTAATATAAAATAATACAACTGGGGGCTATAGGGGCTCCTTGAATATGAATGTGCTATAGAAGTATATAGAAATACATGCCAGTATTTCAGACCTTCATTTATATAACATGATCAGCTATCTCTGAAGCTGGGAGTATCATTATAATATGTGAGCCAGACAGGTGTATGCTCGAGGACGAGATGCCTTAATATGACTGTGGTGATTGCTTAAGTCCCTCCTAATATAGCTCTTGGTTGTTTTTGAGAATACACATTTTGAATTATCCATCCACCCTGGACAACTTTTTTTCTATCTGAAGTGAGTGTTTTATTGTCATCCTATGATACAGAGATAGGAATAGAAAAAATACCAATATACCAACTAGGCAGATCTATCTGGTAGCTGAAATGAACAGAATGAAAAGAGCAGACCCATTTCAGTGGGAAAGTTTGCTCCTTTCACAGTAACACTTTGTTTAGGGTTGTTTGTTTGTTTGTATGTGATGCCCATGAAGTATCAGATGGTAAATCTTAATGTGATTTCTAATCACAGCTGAAAGTGATACCAGCTTTATTTCGGAGCATCTTATTAGCAATCTCCTGATCCATTTGCAGAGCTTACTCCACTGGTGTGACTTACAGGCGGGAGTTTGGGGACTCAATCTTTGTCCTGCTGTGTTGGTTTCCTGGTCTAGGGGAGAGCACTGATCCTACCAGCTGCTGCTGCAGGGCTGGGGGTAAGACCTCCCTTTTTAGGTGAGGCTTTTCATGGGACTACAGCTATGAATTGCAGTGTATCAGAATGTATTTATGCCCCTGTAGATGCCCCTAGGATCCATCTCTTAATGCTGATCCAATGCTATAGTGTTCTTGTGGCTGGAGCATGCCTAAAAAATTCACTGTGCTGACAAAGCATTGCCTACAACTTTAAATAAGCACCACCGCTCAAGGCACTGTTTGAGGGTCGCAACATGCTATTTCCCTTTCCATTAAAAAACAAGTCCATGTAGATTATAAATGCTAAAGCTAGCCCATGAATTGAAAACAAATAGAAGGTTAGAGAAACAAAATCCCCTAGGGAAGCCTGGACAGTGCGCTTGGTCTGAGCTTTCTTGGGGAGCTGGGTTTGAGCTGAGAAAAACAGTCAGAAATAGTTCCAGGCATATGCTATGAAAAGGAACCCCCTGTAAGCAGGGAGTTTGGAGGCACTTTGCAGACAGTGGAGCTACTATGCGGCAGGGAAAGGGCTGAGGGGCTCTTGCCCTCTGCATCCAGGTCCCACTGTGGAAACGAGCACTGTGCACTCTGGCTTCCAGTGGGAAAGGCAAATGAGGAGGCTTTCGGGGGCATGTGATTAAGAAAATCCGTGTCATTATTTTTTCCCTTTTGTTATTCCTACCTCTGAGCCTTAAATTGTGTTCCTGTTTGTGACCCATGTATCCCTCAGAGAAGGAGAGAAAACGTGTGTGAGCGCGTGTGTGTGTGCATGCGCGCGTGGACTTGGTCGGCGTGGGTGAGGCCGCAGGACGGCCCCGGCTGCCGTTTTATGGCAAGAGCCGCTGCAAGAGCAGGTTGCCAGGGCGAGATTCTTCGATGACTTTCGCGACGTTGCTAACGCTGTTTGTTTTGCTTAGCAAAGTGCTAATCCGAGAGCTCCTTGGCAGGCGGTGACTCTCGCTGCTTTATTTGCGCTCGCCTCACGGTGGCGTTTTAAGCACATAAACAAAGCTCAAACGAGCGCAGAGGCAAGTGTGTTTTCTAGTTTACCTCTCTTAGAATAACAGTTCCGCTAATGTTTTGGATAAATCAAAACTGTCTTTTAAAACGGCTCAAGGATGGGAGATGCGCGATTCCCTACGTCAGTGGAAGGTGCTTTAGTCTTTCCGGGCGCACACAGCCTCGCTGAATTAGAGCTTGTGTCATCTTAATAGCGCAGGGTCACCTGATTTTTTTCCCTTTTCTCTTTCCTCCCCCAGGAGAAGTTTACAAAGAATGTGATTGAAAGCGTAAAGCAGCAGATGCCGATGTTAAACTCCAGCCTGATTTGATAGACCGACCTGAGCCCCAGCCCTAAGCCGCCGCCCTCATTAACACCGGAGCATGCCCCTGGGAGCCGAGTTCCCCGCAGCGAATAAGCACCATAGAGAGGCAGCTTACCTGCGAGTCGGGCGGGCCGCCTCCGAGGTAGGAGAGGGAAAACGGCGGCTCTCCAGCCTCCCTCGTCCCCCCCGCCCCCGCAGGCTTTCCCCTAAGCTGAGTCCAGCACAAATCCGGGAGTCACGGACAGCGTCTCTGTTCACTCCGGTGCAAATCCCCTAGAGTTTCTCTCCGTCAGAGCGTGGAACAAAATTGCCAGTTACCATGAGTTTTTTGTAAGGCATTATTTGCAATCTAAGAGCAGGTA